>CM043122.1:42776521-42949021 GCA_023701765.1 Hylyphantes graminicola | reverse complement strand
TAAGGTTTTTCTTTTCTAATTTTAATTTTTAATGGTAAATTAAGTGAATTAACAAAGTAGCTCCTTTTCCTAAATATAGATGCAAAACATAATTACAAAATTCTAATTGGTAAGCATAGATGGATTATTAAACAAAATTAATAGGCTAATGGCTAATAGACTCTGATGCAAATGAAACAGATAAAAAAAATATTTTAGAAGTTTAATCATTTATAATAAATTGTTTTAAACCAAAATTAATACAGAAGCTTATAAAAACGATTAGTATTCTTTAAAAGTATTTCTTGTCAAAGTAAGAAGTAACTGTTAACAGTATTTCTCTCATATTACGTTTTAGGAAAATCACGTTTAAGGAAAAACTATTTAATCAAGCTGAATAAAATGATATTATTAAAGCAATGTTTGCATCAACAAACGCGCTAAAGTTAAAATAAAATATCTTATTTTCTTTATCACAAAATGATAAAAATACAAGATACTCTAAATAAGACTAATGCTGCCATCTATTTTATAAACAATGAGCCAAAATAAGTAATTTCGAAGTTGAGCAACGGCATTTTGTTACAAAAATATCAAAATATTAAGAAATAAAAAGTTTAATTTCTTTAATCACCAATGGCCTTTCAACCTTCCAATGATTAAATAGGTTCTTATCCATAAGTTAAATTGCATCGCACTTATTTGGAGCTAATATATTTTTTATCAAAATATAAATTGGCTTGTTTAGTATGTTGTAGTTCTTATTATGTTCATTTCTATGCTTCCGTCAATTGGTGCGCTGTTCCTCAGTGGCATTTATTTTCTAATAGAGGCTCAAATTACAGAGTCGCATTCTGTAACACAAATCCAAATTATAATAAATAAATAAATAAATAAGTAAAAAATAAATTGTTAAAAAAATATTTTACTTATAAAATAATTGGCATATTTTAACATTATCAATTTGACAGCCAAATTAATAAAAACAAAATGCTTGAAAACAAGGAAGAGTTTTTCCAACTTAAATATTTTAAAATTAATAAGCTTATTGTAAAAAAATATTCTAAAATTACGCATGCTGACATCTAGTGTGAACAAAACAGCTAAAATAAAACAAATTTCTACTTTTTTTTCTTGCAAAAGATAAGTTGGTAACGAAAAAGCTAAAAAAAAAAAAAGCAAATTCAATAAAATTAATTATTTTAGAATATTTATATTACTTATTTTATATTTATATTATTTATTTTACACTTGTAATATTTATTTTAGAATATTTTTAATATAATTTAATTATTTATTATTAAAATTAAGAATATTATTATTAATTATATAGTCAATTTCTTTTTTTGTCTGTTGCATAATATGCTTGTGTTTAATAAAAATATCAATTTCGTCGAATTGAAGAAGTATTTATTCAAATCTAAACATATGCTAACACAAGAATGCTGTTAACATCTACTAATTGGCGGCCTTTTAAGCTAAAGTACTTTTTTTTTATCGCATTCAATGGTATGATAGTTGTTTGAAATAAAAATCGTATTGACATATATATTTAGTTTACACACAATCAGCTTAAATAATAGACATTTCAAGGTTGAATTAATTTTGTCACAAAAATCGATTCACTTCTATAAAAATACACGAGATAATTCAACTTCACCAAACAATGTATAAAACAATTTGCATGAAAAATAATGTAACACTTTGATTGATCGCCCATAGTAAACCTAAAATTTTCAACGCATCGAAGCACTTCTATAAAACCACATGACCCCAAAACAAAATCCAATCAAATCCTCAAAACAAGACCCCCAACCCACCTGTGAACAATCGTCTCCAAGCGAACTTAAAACTTCAACTCTACAAGAGCAATTGAATCATTTAACCTGAAAAGGACCAAGTAGTATTCCACCAAAATGTAGATTGAGGCTAGCTTCACTAGGGGGCGCCCATAAATTGCGTGATGCTATTTTGAAAATTTTTTTACACCCCCCTCCTCCGTAATCTTCGTGACTTTTTTCAAAATTCGTATTTTTGAAAGTTTTGATTTGGGCATTTAAAATACTCGAAAAACTTCAAAACACATACAAATCAAAGTTCAACTCCAAACTTTGGTGGTCCAAACAGCAGCTGCATCATTTGTTGATGCTGTGAAAGTACTTAAAAATCACATACGATGCACATTTCGTCTATTTATCTTTTGTGAATTGTGAAAATATTCAAAATACGTGTGCTTTGGTCTTAATTAGAAACTAATAAAGAAAACAGAAATAAACGAACGCCAATCGAACCTATGTGAAAGAACGGATCTTTTCCCCCTCTAAAAGTTTTTAACCCTCTAATGCATGAAATTTTTTTGTCATCCCGAAAAAATATATATATGTATCTTTAATAACTCATACATTATGAGAAAAATACTGAAAAAAAATTAACTGCATTGGAATTTAAATTATTTATATTTTTAAAAATGTTTGCCATATGTCAAAAACCAAATCCAAAGTTCCAATTTTGATAAGAATGACTAGAAAACTACTAAATATATTTTAAAATGACCCTCTTGAACTATAATTATTTTTTTAAAAACATTTTATTTGTATTTAGTACTAACATTATTATACTTTGAATATTGCCAAAGACGCAATTTCACAACAGTTAATGACTTCACTCCTTAATTTTGAATACACTTTTACTACTGTTCCTCTATGAGGGTTATTAGTAACTAAAATTTCAAAATGGAATGTAATAGATGAAAAAAAACATAGATTTGTCTAGAGGGAGCTGTACTTTAATAGAATAAAGTGGATTATGTTACTTGTTGCAATATGGCAACAGTATGCATTAGAGGGTTAAATATGGTCCAGAAAGCCATGATACATGTTATCATGCCGCCCCGGTGGCTCAATCGTTAGAATGCTGGCATTTGGAGCTGCTTAGGTCGGGTTCGAATCCCGTTCAAGCATGGATGTTTGTGACCGTCAATAAATGTTGTTATTTGTTTATGTGTTATTCCTTTCTTTGTGACTGTAAAAATTCTTTCTGTGTCTGTCCCACTTGACGAAAGCTAATAAGCGGTTCTCTGAACAAGCACACAAGCTGGAATATATATGTACCATACCATACCATACATGTTATCATGTAAGATTTTGCCAAATCGAAGCCAAGAAACAAATTTTACTAGAACTCAACTCATTTTTTTTTTGCAATTTATATTTTGGGACTCCTTGAAATTTTGTTAGGTAATCCCGGGCTACAACCCGTGGTTCCTTTCGACTCAACCCCATTTCAATACCCGAAAAGCAGTTGGCCTCTGGGTTATGATTTGGAGCCCTCGCCGATATAAATAAGTAACGCCTATATTCCATAAACTCGCTAACTCCGGGGCCATAATGCGAGTTTACAACTGCATCCGAACCACTGGCTGAATGGGAATGCCGGGGAATGGGGACACGTAGTCGGTTCAAGTATCAGTCTGATGTTGCCATACAGCCAGCCGCAATACTCTCCCGAAAAGCGCCTTCAATGTCCCTTTCAAGGGGACCGTCCCAGAGTTTTTGGGTCTAACAGTTGATTTTCATTATTGTTTTTTTTTCTTATCAATATACAGTAGAACCTCGATTGTCCGATTTAAGAGGACTCTCTTAGGATTCCACATCTTGAAAATCGTAATGTTATTCCTATGGAAAACATTCGCAAGTCAATTACTGCCACAATTTTATTAAAAGGTTATTAGTTTCTTGTATCATTGTAAAGAACGAAAGGAACTAAAAGGATAAAACTAATTAGTTTTGTGAAAATCACATATTTAGTATTTTTAATAATTTTTTAAAATTAGAACTTAATGCTTACTAAATTTTTTACTAACTTCAAAAAATTATTAAAAATACTAAATATGTGATTTTCACAAAACAAATTAGTTTTATCCTTTTAGTTCCTTTCGTTCTTTACAATGATACAAGAAACTAGTAACCTTTTAATAAAATTGTGGCGGTAATTGACTTGCAAATGTTTTCCATAGGAATAACATTAAGATTTTCAAGATGTGGAATCCAAAAAGAGTCCTCTTAACCCTTTTCGACCGAGCTCTCACGATTGTGCTGATAAAAAAAGAGAACGTTCAAGCTCTTCAAAAATATCGATACCGAAGCAGCTGACTTGTACCATTCGTTAATTGCATAAAAAATGGCTTTGTTTTTATGGAGTTGCTGGCATTGATGCTGTTGAACGCATTTGTTTCGATGAAACTCCAAATTTAGTCTCATAATTTTAAATCAGCGCCATCTGGCCGCCCGCTGGTCGTAAAAGGCTAATTGGGACCGGGATGTAGGTCGGATATCTGAAAATACTGGATAATAGAGAATGTTTATTTAAATAGTAGAGCTTACAGTACAGTCGAGAACGCTGTAAGTCCACGGACCTCGCGAATTTGAATTGCGGAAATATGACAATTTTAGTATCCTGGAGATTCCACACTGTAGAATTGTCGTAAATTTCTAAGTCTGTTTTCTTTTGGGAACAACCGGTAAACACAGTAGAGTAATTGCTTTGTGGAAGAACGTGCCGAGTCACAAAAAGGTAAAAACGAGAAAATTAGCTTTAAAGTCTATCGTTTGCGTTTAGATACGTTTAAAACGGCACTTAAACAGTTAATAATATACTTAAGTTAAAGTTTGTGTGTGTGTGGGGGGGGGGGGCATGTTATCTTTAAAGGAGGGAATAACACGGTCACACACATTGACACAAAAGTACCATTTTATTTAGAATTGCCACTTAGGTTGTTATTCTACTAAGCTCTTCAGTTATCCCAAGAGTTGCTGATTATCTAAATTTTAGAAAATAATTCAACCCGGTTCACATTAAAATGAGAGACGCCTACTCGGCATAGGATAGCGCGTCTGAATACCAACCAGTAGGTCCCGGGTTTGAACCCCGATTGGTAAGAGCATAGATGTTTGTCTTGTCAATACAATGTTATTTGTCTATGTGTTGTTCTTCGTCTTCATTTGTGCAAAAAAGTTTAACCTCTTCGGAGACTCTGGCAACCATCTTCAATTTTTTGGGCCGAACAAACAAACAAACATTTGAAGGGTACATATATATTCCAGCTTGTGTGCTTGATCAGAGACCCGCTTATATAAGCCTTCGTCAAGTAAGACAGACACAGAATTTTTTTTTACTGTCACAGAGAACATTTTCAATAACTTGCATGTTAGTGTGCAATTCGACGCAGTAAAATTACTTAACATAATTTTATTAATTTACAACCCGACTTGATTGGTAAAAGATACTAAAAATATTTACAATTATTAGAGTAAAAAAATATCTTAATTCATAGAATTATAATATCTAGTTTATAGAATTCATAATGCTGATTCTAACGTAAGTTGAACACAAAATAGTTTCGGCTGTAAGAGTGAAAAAGCTGTAAAATCCTTTATTTTGAATTTTTTTGCATAGTAAAACAGTCTACTTATCCCTCGGAAAATTCTCTAGAGTCAGTTAATATTGTATAATACAACAAAGGACAGAGTAATGACAATCTTGGCGTTATGGCAACCTGTGACCTTAAAGGTAAGTGACAATAGGTACGGATAAAGAATAACACAAAATCTCGATTTCGGATAATCGACGCCATCTTTATTATTATTACTATGATGATCATGACACACAGCCCAACAGGCTTTCACCCAAATGCAATCCTTGAGATCGGTAATATTTGTAACCAAGCCTTACCCGGGAATTGAACCCAGACCCCCAGCAACTGTAGTCCAGGACTTTATCCATTACGCTAAGGGGTTGGCAACCTTACATTTTATTTTATTGTATTGCATTCTATACCTTATATACAGGGTGTCCGTAAAAGAATGTCCGAGTTTTAATGGTACCATACAGGTGTTTATTTAATACTAAATGTAACAAATCATACATTAAATTGAAGGAAAACCAACCTAGTTTATAATATAAGTGCTCAATGTGTGCGCCCTTAGTGATACGGCACACATCAAAACGAAAATGCAATTTTTCCCATACTGTCTGCAGCATGTCCGAAATAATGGAAGCAGCAGCCTGTGCAATTCTAACTTTCAAGGTTGGTAAATCATGGTGTAGGGGTGGAACGTAGACCCGATCTTTTACGAAGACCCAAAGGAAGAAATCACAACTGTCGAACGATTACAGCTGATACTATTATATTTTGAAACTCGGATATTCTTTTACAAACACCCTGTATTTTATTAATTTTTCTTACCTTATATTTCCATATTAGGTACATAAATAAAAAAAACACAGTGGAGAATGAACAGATTGTTTTGTGTTGTGCATCCTTTTCGCGTTGCACGTTCCTTTTGTTTTTCATTTATCGCTGTCCTGTCTACTTGTTAGTAGTCGTAAATATGTGGAGTGATCGGCCCTACTGCTGTACGGTTCGATTCATTATCAATGGATCGAGGATAATGGATCAATGGATAATGGAAGAAATAAATCGATCTGGACACAATGTATGGGCATGGTATGGTATGATACATATATATTCCAGCTTGTGTGCTTTTTCAGAGAACCGCTTATAAGCTTTCGTCAAGGGACAGACACAGATGGAATTTTTCAGTCACAAAGAAATGAATAACACATAGACAAATAACAACGTTTATTGACTGTCACAAACATCCATGCCTGACCGAGATTCGAGCCCGACCCCAGCAGCTCCAAAGGCTAGTACACTAACCATTCAGCCACCGGGGCGGCAATGTATGGGCATTTTTCATAGTTTCTTTTTTTTGGTTGGGTTAGGTTGTATTTTCCCCGCCTGTCTATTTCTGGCCTTCAAATAGCTTTTACACACACAATTACGCCTCGTAATTTAGAACACTGGTCAAGTGACGATGTCGTCTACTGAGCGGGCACCCAAAGCACATCGTGCTCTTGTTCGGGACTTTTGAGTTCTGACTCCACAGATTTAACGAGCACGCATGTCGCAGTGTACTCAGGACAAATATAGACCAACACATATGTCCATGGTCGGGATTCGAACACAGGACTTTCTGACTGCCCGACTAGTTCCTGACCATTCAGCCCCCAGTCGGACCTCTTATGGTATTTGACACTTCTTCACCTGACCTGCTTGACCTGCTGACTTTCCTGGTTTTACCCAGAAATACCTTCTTAATTTAGGGGCTGGGGAGCTCAGTCGGTTAAGGGGTCATAGGAGTCTTAAAAATGTGCAAAGAAGGTACTACAAAACATAGTTTGATCTTTCGTGTCATTTTTGAACTACTCAATGTATAGGTATAATTTTTTTATATATAATTCTACAAGATTTATTTATTATAAAACGAGTTTTAAAATGTATGAAACTTTAGCCAAAACTAAAATAAATGATATTAAACTTGAAGCTACTTAAACACATTGTGATTAGGCTTGCGCGGCAAATTGTGAGGTCAAAATTGAAAAAATGACCAAGAAAATTACTTTATATTGTACAAATATGTACAAACAAAGACTTATACCTAAATTCTCAGCTCAATTTTAATTAGAAATTATTTAAAAAAACATTTAAAATCAAAATTTAAAAAATTTTATTAAATGTTTTAGAAAAAAGTTCTTAAAATAATTTCTCATTAAAATTGAGCTGAGAATTTAGGTATAAGTCTTTGTTTGTACATATTTATACAGTATAAAGTCATTTTCTTGGTCATTTTTTCAATTTTGACCTCACAATTTGCCGCGCAAGCCTAATCACAACGTTTTCAAATAGCTTCATGTTCAAAATCATTTATTTTAGTTTTGGCTAAAGTTTCATAAATTTTAAAACTTGTTTTATAATAAATAAATCCTGTAGAATTACATATAAAAAAATTATGACCCCTTCAGGCGTTCGCCTTGCATGCAGAAGATCCCCTGGTCGGGTCTATGTTGCTCATTAAGAGTAACTTTATGTTAAATCTTTTTGGGTAGAGTTGAGTTAACGTAGCACTAGAGGCGTCAAAATTTAGAACCACAGTCAAGTGACGAGCCGACACCTGGCACCCAACGCATACAATACCTCAAACCTCAAAAGTTCACATTCTATCGTGTTAAGAAATGTAAAAAGCTATTAAAACTGCAAAAAAGTGTAAAAATACCCTTTTTCAATATTATATCAGTAGCGCATGGCATTTTGATAGTTAAATTCTGAAAAATAAATCTTGTAGAGTATTTTAAAATTTTGGTCCTAATAATAGAACGCCAAGTCAGAAAGCATCAAGGGTTAGGTAAGTTGCACTTAAAATAGATTTAATTTTTTAACCCCCTTTTTATTGGGCAGTGCTGGGGCACTTTTGAGAAAAACGCGAAAATAATGTTTGTAACACAGCTTCCAACTAAAAAACCATTCAGAGTTGACTTTCAAAAGTATTATTTGATTTAGTCTTTAACTTCATCGAGAGATGGCGCTACATTACTGATTCAGTTTAACAGCGAAGAAATTCAATCGCTCTTTTTTAAAAAAATATTTTGGTCCGCTTTCAGTTTTAATGATGAAACATTATTATTTTTCTCTCCCTATTTTTAAGATTTTATTCCTAAAAAATTAATTTATTTTCAAGACCCAAAAATGTTGTTTTCCATTTATTAATTTTTTAATTTGCAGTTTAATTTTATTTTTTGTAGCTACAGTATTTAATCGAAATTTTAGAAAAATATATTAGCTACTTTTAAAAATATTCAGTTAAATCCAAAATTCATAATACCATAGTTAGGAAATCATATTTGCATTTCTGTTTGATATGATGAATTAAAAAAACACGTTTTACAGTTGAATTTTAACCATTTTGTACCATTCCTGGTCCAATTACCATACCAGCAGCAAATATAACCGTTTTAGCTCTTTTACGTGGAAATATTGCTGGTGATTGACTTAATATATATCCAAATTAGATGTAAATAGCGACTATGTGCCTAACACAATAGTACCGAGAAGTTTTGCCGCCGACTAGCGCATTTTAAAACATGTAAATGACGCATTTCCTGGAAAAAACAGCAATTTTTTTTAAAAACTTAATAGACCCAAAATTACAAAAAATGGTATGTTGTGTACTGTAACACGATGTAGAAATTGCCCCTTCTTCAAAAAATCCAAAAAAGTACAAAATTTTAACCCAAATCTACCGTCATAACAGTCGATAGTTCTCCTCCAATTTGCTTTTCTCGAGTTTGGAAACACCGGTGTTTTTGTTAAATCGCTGAAAAAGAATCAGTTTAACTGATAAGAAAAAAACATGTTAAAAGTCCTCAAAGACCGGTTCTAATCGGTTAAACTGATTCTTTTTCATTGGTCGAAAAAAAAAAACCTGTGATTCTAAATTCTAAAAAATATCGAATGCTGACTTTTTTGGATTTTTAGAAGAAGTGCCAAACTGTACATCGTGTTACAGTGCACAACAAACCATTTTTTTAAAAAAATTTGGGGTCTTTTAAATTAAAAAAAAATTGCCGTTTTTTCCAGGATATGCGTTATTACCTGTCTTAAAATGTGTGAATCGGTAGCTAAACTTCTCGGTACTGTTGTGTTAAGCATATAGTCGTTATTTACATATAATATAGATATATATTACGCCAATCACCAGCAATATTTCCCCGTAAAAGAGCTAAAGCAGCTATATTTGCTGCTCGTATGGTAATTGGATCAGAAATGGTACAAAATGGTTAAAATTCAACTGTATAACGGGTATTTTAGTTCATTATATCAAACAGGAATACAAATCTAGCAAAAAAAGCGCGAAATTATGTCATTAAACGACATTAAATCGATTTTGTCTACATTTATGAGACAGATTTTTTGAGTACTTTTTACAATTAATTCAAATAAAATTTATTATTGGTTGTTTTCTTTGTAATTTATGATATTTTTAATTATATATACTTGTCTGATCCTTCCTACCAAAATTTTTTTTCTAATAAATCTTTTCAGTGAAATTTTGTGACTCAAAATGTCTTTTGTCTAAACTTTTGAGAAACCCGTGCGCCGCGTAATAAGAACCAAGGCAAAACTGGTGTCTTCACATCAGGTTTGGCGATGACTCGCTATCTTCGCCAAGCAGACCTGATGAAGACAGATTCCCAGGCAATGAAGTGGTTTTTCCCCTGCACTCTTCATTTGTGTATCCAGGCTGCTGCAGCCTAGAGTGGCCAATTCTGAAGGGGCAGCAATTTTTAAATTTATTCTTATCTTAACATTTAATTTATTACGTCAACTATTATAGTTATGCACTGAAAAAATTGTTTTTACAGAAAAAAAAACTGTCAGCTGATGTGCCAGAAGAATACTATCTAATTTATAGAGGAAATCTGTAAATATTATGTGAACAATTTGTAGGGCCCGTCCGTGGCCGAGTGGTTAAGGCATCCGCCTCAGGATTCAGCCTTCTCAGGAGTGCGGGGACTCGAATCCCACCTACTGCCAGTCATCCTATAAATCGGATATCTATAATGGGAAAGAGTTTTAAAAAATCCAACTCGTGACGGATGGGCCTGAGTACAATGGGACAGACGCGCTCGTTAAATCTGTGGAGTCCCAAGTCCCGACGGCGTCAGCGTACGATGTCGCTCGACGCTCCGTTGGGTGCCCGCTCAGGTGTCGACCTTGTCACTTGACCAGGGTTCTAAATTACGAGGCGTTATTAGCTGTGTTAAAGCTCCTAAAGGAGGCTAGAAATAATCAGACGGAAGCGATTACATTACCTTACCTAACAATTTGTAATGTGTACTTGTAGCAGTCAGAGACATAACATAGAGTGGACTGCGCATTGGCAAACCTAAAGTGTCCTAAACATCTAACTTACACAGTCACATGACTGTGTCGCGTTTGGCTCGCATCTATGGCGAGTTTACCATTTGGCGAGTTTTTCCACAACGACCTGAACACAGAGGCCGACAATCTAATGTTATGATAAAGAAGCTTGGAAAGGAGCAAGGATGTGTGAATCGCTAGTATTTTAAGATCCTCTTAATAGATATCAGATTATTTCTTTGATTTTGTGAGTCTATTTAAGATTACTTGAACAATTGAATGTGGACTCTTTATTAAAAATTAATTTAAAAGAACATTAGTAGGTTTATGTAGAGTGTTGCTGTAATATAAGTTGGTAATTGACATGGTGAACATTTTCTGCCGTCTCTAAAACTTTAGTTCTAACGGTCCGATTTTTAAATAAATCATTTTTTTTTTTTGAAATATTGCTTCTTCCTTTATTTCACCTGGAATAAATCAACTTTCTAAAACACATCAATATATTCCAAATTCAGCAAATGTTCTACTTTTTAAATATAAATAACTCAAACACGATTGCAAAAACAGGTTTCGTTTTGACCAAATTGTAAAAAAACATTCTACTTCTAAGCTGTCTAATGTTCAGACCATTAATTTAATTGACTTGGCCCAAAATATTTATTATAATTAGAGTTCTAACAACGTTGATTTAATCATGGATATGATTCTTCAGTATAAAAGAGCTTTTAGAATAAATTCCCTCGATAGAAATTATACTTTATGAAGAACACACAATTACTAAAAGTATGCAGAACTAAATAAATTTTACCCGTGAAGTGTGACTAATCCTTTTTTATACCCCTCTTTACAATTAGGAATTCACAAGCATTTGGCATCTTGCACAAAACGTCACTGAATTAAGAGTACAACATTCACGATTCATGCTCAGAGATTAAAATAATGTAATTAAATATTTAATATAAAAGCCAAAAGAGAAAAATACCAACAATGCTCAAAAAATCGTCTGCAAAAACATTAAAAAAAATTCAAGCTGCCGTGATTGGTAGAAACCCACGTGACTTGGGTATTGATGGTAGTCTCCACTTCGGTTTGGTAGCTGATATTCAGGTCTGGCGACAATTTAAAATAGTTCGTAACGAAACGGTAGCGTAAAGTTGCCATATGTAGCAACCTTTCCCCTCTTGGCGATTTATGATGTTTAGGACATAATGCTAATCTGCAAGGGATGGCGGTTTTCCAGAAAAAACCGGTTTTCCATTTTCCATCGGTTTTTCCCTAAAAAACCGGTTTTAGGTTCCAAAGGGCCTCATACAAAAAAAAACCGGTTTTCAGTCAAAACCGGGACCACCAGTTTTTTGAAAACCGGTTTTGGTTTTCCATCCCTAAGCTGCTTTACTATTAATGCGCAGTCCACTCTATGTTATGTCTTTGGTAGCAGTTCTTACAACAATAGTCCAAGTCATTAGGCTATTTACTGCAGTCTTCATGTTTACGCAGAAAAATATTCTATAGGTTACACTTCAACATTTATTCTGGTAAAAATGGAGGCATAATATCAAAGCCATAAATCACTTTACATTCGAATTTACCACCCATTCAAAATGACACCCGTCCCCCCAAACCCGACACACCTTTGTTTGCGTTTTAATTTCCCACACCAAAGGCCCCGGCCAAAGGGCGGCTAATCAATGATTGATTGGTGTTATTCAATAGCCCGGCCAAGAAAGTAGCCTGCGGGCCATTACAGGCTAGCTGATTGATATGGGGAACCGCTGCACCAAGATATCATATAGCTCCTGATGGAGATTACAGCCAAGCACCCAACTGGAAAAGCAAGCTTATAGGGTTTCACTTTTCAAAGCAAATACGCTCGGTCTGTTTAATCATTGGGTATCAATCTGGATACTGTAGTTTGAGAAAGATGTAGCCGTTTTGCTCAGTCCTCTCTTGGGTTCCTCACAGGGCTGTATTGAGCCCTGTGGTCAAGATATCGGTCTCGAGATCTGAAGGTCGAGAGATCGAATCCCGGTGCCACTAAAGACCTACCGAGTATATGCGGAGTACGTGCTCGTTAAATCTGTTGTCTCCGAAAGTCCTGTAGTCGGTCATTGCGAAGTTTACTATGGGTACAGGTTCCTGGAGACTTTTTTTCCTCCCCACCAGGGACATGTCTAAATTGTGGAGGTGGCGACAGATGGCAGCATCTGTCATTTGTGTATGTGTGTGCCTTGTGTTGTCCTACTTGACGATGGTTCATAAGCGGGTCCTTGCGACCAAGCATACAAGTCTGAAAATATATATGTCTACCAACCAACCTCTCTTGGGTTCCTCCTAGGAGGATGGAAAGAACAGGAGTAGTCATGTGGCCTTCGGCGTGAAGCGAAAAAGCTTTCCCCTCCCTCTTGGGAGAAAGGGACCTTTATCTACCCCACTTTTACATGGTGTTCTATGGGAGAATTTACGATTTTTCATTTTAAATGAAAAAAATGTGATCACATTATGGAAAACGAATACACATATGTATATTTCTAATAAGCTCAGTAGATATACATGTATTATTTAAAATACAATAACAAATAAACACCCAAAACTAGGCGATATTAATATTGGTTCTTCTGAAAATCTTAAAATTATTTTGTTATAACTTGATTTTTTTTAAAATCTTTTATCAAATTTCAAAAATCTACTGTTCATCATTAAATGTTTAATATTTCTGATAAAAGAGTTTTTTTAACGAATATATATTAGAACTTTTATTTAAGTTGCATATGAAATGCGAAATAAAGTAATATTATTATATTTTATTCGTATTACTTGCGCATATTCTTTTTATTAAACAAGTTTAATTAATGATAGCCAGTAAATGCTTAAAACTGATGTGATTACTATTTTTGATGTATACGTGTTAGTTTTAATGAAGTTAATATATTAAGTATTTTTTTTACCAATTTACAATTAATTACTGTGATACTTATGCTACCAAACCACTAATACTTGTAACATAGCTAATAAAAATATAAGGTATATACAAAACAATAATTTATTTATGTTCCTGTTAATTAGTGTATACATGTAAAATCTATTCATTGAATCGATTTTGAGTACTTCAATTATATACATTCCGTTAAATTTTTTATATTGTAAAATTCCCTAATAAGAATCCCCTCTTGGAATTAAGTAAATAATTTAAACTATTATAGATCCAGTACAGATTTAAAATCGAATGAATATTTTTTGAATATAACTTCAATTGTAAACATTGTATCATAGAATATTATTTAAAAAAGAAAGATATCTTTATTAGTGGATTTTCTATTTTATTCTAAAAATAGTGACAAACATAACATAAAAACCTGCTAATTAACTCTATTTAAGCAACTTTAATTGTAAAAATTCCATTTAATGTATTTTTGATTAAAAAAAATTATTAGTTGATTTTTTTATTTTATTCATAAAAATAGCTACAAGTTGATTTAGTAGCATAAGTATCGCAGTAATTATTTCAAATTAGTAAAAAAATACTTAATATATTAGCTTTTTTAAAATAACAAGTAGACACCAAAAAAGTAATCAAATCAGTTTTAAGCATTTATTGGTTATCATTAATTAAAATTGTTTAATAAAAAGAATATACGCAAGTTATACGAATAAAATATAATAATAAGATTACTTTATTTCGCATTTCATATGCAACTTAAATAAAAGTTCTGTTATATATTCGTTAAACAATCTGTTCGATCAAAAATAATAACTTTTAATGACGAACAGCAGATTTTTAAGATTTTATAAAAGATTTAAAAAAAAAAATCCAAGTTATAATTAAATAATTTTAAGATTTCCAGAGGAACCAATATTAATATCGCCTAGTTTTGGGTGTTTATTTGTAATTGTATTTTAAATAATACATATATATCTACTGAGTATATTAGAAATATACATATGTGTATTCGTTTTTCATTATGTGATAACATTTTTTTCATTTAAAACGAAAAATCGTTAATTCTCCCATAGAACCCCATGTTAACTAGGGGTAGATATTGATAACAGCCTTCCCCCGGTTCCCCTCCACCTCTGGCTTCACTCAGTTCCCGTGCGTTTCAATCCGCGTGACTACTCCTGTTCTTTCCATCCTCCTAGGGTTCCTCACGCATGCGGTGTTGAGGTAGAGCACTGTGCGTCACACACGTAGGCAAATAGAAAAGTAAGCAATGTTTTCGGAGACGCATGCCGCGTAATTGAGGTGTTGCGCACGCGTACTAGTAAAAGTATGAATACGAAATGATATTGTGTTGACAGAAACCACTAAATATTGCTATTGAAGACCATGGCAATGGTAAAGTTTATCGTCATCTCAAGTTCTTACCTCATCAAAGTTTGCTTAAAAGATTGTGAATAAAATTTCCGATGCCCGACTTTTAACATAACTGTAAGTAACACGGTATCCAAACCAATCCAGTAAACTTTATATCCCCCTTTCATTTGTATGCTCAGGAATTCAATCAATGGAACTGCCGTCTTCTTTGGTTCGGACAGTGGGCAGTAGATGCGTTGGCATGACAAAGTTCTAACTCATATTTGACTGATTTTGAACAAGACTAGTTTGATAAAAATAATCATAATGTAGACTATGAAAGTGGACAATGGAATTCTTGTAATCTTAAAATTTTTTTCTACTAATATCTACCAAACTCCCAAATTCGTTCGTTTAGAAAAGCCATGTTAATGAGTATTTCATAAAGTATGCACCTTATTTTGATTTTTTTTGTGTGGACACATACAAACATATGAAAATTTTGTGTATCCCATAGTAGTGGGATAGGAATTATTTAAGTAAAAAACCAGTAGAACTACACAATAATAGTAATGGTAAGAGATCGACCAACATTTCCGAAATTGTGCCAAGAGATTGCTCTTTTTCTTTCAATGAGGTTTGAAAATATGAAATATGGAGCCATAAAAATATTTTAGTCTCTGTTCGTTGTGTCAATTATGAAAATTATCAATATTTCATTGACGCAGGTTTACGATTTTTTGATTGTTACGACTGTAGACATCGGTAAGGTAGGGAACATACTTATAATGCACTTCAAAATATTTCTGTAAAATTACAACACATTTTGTGGGAACTATTTACATCAGTTTTGTATTTCTTGTTTTACTGCAAATTGATGTTTTCACGACGTACAGAGTCACATGTGCGACTTACTCTAATAGCCTTTAAACAGAGAAAGTGGGTGAATCAAATCACTGCCAGTGAAGCAAACGTTTATGCCAGTACCACACAATGAATTTTACATCGTATGTAAATTCACAGCACAGGGTGGTGGTTTCAGCACTTGTATACCATCATAATGTGATGGCATTTTTTTGTTTTTACAGTGTGCATGTGCGTGTGTAGTATTTACTTTATTTTGATCAAACAATGCTAGTTACACTCATGGCTCACCAACATAGTCCAGTGTGGCCGATTGCGCTGCAGGAATGGCTATTTAGAAATGCGTTGGAGGTGCACATTAAAGGAATAAGTCGATAACGATTAGGTGGAGGCTTTTGGGCTTTGTCGGCAACGCCATTAGTTTGAAAGCTGGTCTTCCGTTTCACTTATTATAATATTGGTAGGCAAGTGTGCTTTCAAAGTTTCACACAAGTGGCCCATACATAGAGGTCTGATTTATATTAGATTTGTTTAACTAATAGATTTAACTGTGCGAAAAGGTAGATGAATTATTTAGTTATTGAAGATTATTACCTGTTTACTTGTTCTGCATTGACAATTTATTGCTATTTTCAATTTGAATATTATTCCGTTTTTTTTTATTTGGAAAAACCATATATCGATGATGGTAAAAGTAACAGGTGAATTCAGAAGCTAATAATATTTGTAAAATAAAAACAACGGCGAAACTCATTTCTCAAACTTTTGGCAAAATTAGTTTAATTGAAGTTTCAATCACTGTGCTATCGGGTTGATAAAGTAAGTTCCATAAAGACGAAAAACCTAAGTCCTCTTTGTTTTATAATTTTGGTGGAAATTGTGGAGGACATTATTTTGACGTCAAAAAGAGGAACTATTAATGTGGCGCAAGATAAGGATGCTAAGTCTAAAATTCGTTTGGAGAAAAACATGTTTATGGAAAATTATAATAATAAAAAAATCTGCATTTTTTACAAAATTGTTTTCAACCGCTACTTCTTTAGTTGTTTCTTATCAAACTTGATCTAGATAAGGTCTAGACCAAGTCCGAAAGACCGTTTGGCTGCAAAAATTCTTGATCCAGAGTGCAGAGTTTATAAAAAGTCACTCTTTTCTAAATCCAAACAGAAGAACTGATGGTCTGGAGAAGCTTGGTGTGGGTTCTTCATTTGAGGCACACAGGGTGCACCTCTGGTCCCTGACCGCGTATAATGTACAAGTGTGTTCGGTGATAAGTCTGGTGATGGTGGTTTGCAATTGTCGGGGCAGCAGGGCAGCCTCAGTATGTTTTTGTTCATACCAATGATGAGTTGGTTGGATCTTCCATGTCTTATTTTTAAACATAGTTACATTTTTAAAAGTAAAGTATTTAATTCCTGGTTAATGCGCGTTGCAAATACTGTATACTCAAATTATTTTAAGAGGACTTATGTGTCCTACCGTCTCCCAAGGATTAAGCGCTTTCCCTTCTTTTACATTCTCTCAAATAAAAAACAAGGTAACTTTTGTCAACCTCAATTGTTGCATGTATCCAAACACCAACTCCACATGTACCCAAACACTGGCTGCATAAACGCTTCCGATAACCATCTGAGGGGTTAACGACGAACGTCGTTTGATCAAAAATACCCCCCATTTTGCGGGGGAGGTATTTTGGAGGGGTAAAAGTATCGAGTCGATGGGGACGTTCTGGGGGGAGGCCAAAGTGTTAATAAATCGAGTAGAGTGGTCTGTGTAGCTCATTGTTCAGTGCGAGGGGTGACAGTTGATGGGGCGATAGCGTCGACGCGCGACGTGACGTTCGCGAGCGCGCGCGTTGAACATAATCGCGTCAGAGAGATAAGGATGTTATTTATTGGGCCGATGAATGATTTTCTAGGTGGTTGGGTCGAATCAACGTAATTTTCCGCTTTTCTAAGCATATAAGTGGTAATTTTCCTTTTATGATTAAATTGAGTTATTCATGATGAAGCTTGCACTACACTCTCAGAAATAACACTTTCCTTTTTGACGATTCATGAATCCTCAAGCCTCATTTCGTTAATTTTGAGGATTGTTTCGTCAAACTATCACGTTGACTTTTGAGTAAACGCGAATCCTCACTTTTACGATCGTGATTTGACGATTCTGTATCTTGATTTTGAGGAAACTGAATCTCATTGTTGTACTCACATGCTCAAAAATGACGAAATATTTCTTTAGATTAGATGACATTCAAATCCTCATAAAAATGACTATTCAAATTTCCTCACTTTGAGGAAACGAAAACTCGGAGCATTTGCCAGTAAAGGAATCGTCAAAATTAAGGAAAATTTCGTCGTTTTTGAGCATTCATTTTTTAGAGTGTAGTTGTCGAAAAATAGTAAACACATCGGAATTCACCCGTAAACTAAATATAGGCGGCAAACAATTTGAATTTCTATATTTGGATGAAAAAAATTACTTTTTTTAAGAATTAGGATGGGTGTATTCATCACAGCAAATCGAAACGTTTCAATTTCAGACAAAAAAAGTGTCCTAAGATGATTGCACTTAATACGTTAGAAAGTTTAAAGTAGTTAGTTTAGAGTAATTTAGTAATTTAAGTTTAAGATAATTAGTGATACAGGGCTCTGTGAAGATAGACCCGTGAAGTAAGAGAAAAGTAACGAAATTTTTCGTTCTTTGGTAATCGATTAATTAAGTTACAGTTAGTTTCTGTAAAATATAACGTCATTACCTAAAAAATGTAACTAATACAAGTTAAGCGTTACTCCAATCCCTGATTTTATATTATGAACTTAATCTGATAACCACTTTGAATTTCTAGTGCAACATTTATTCAAATAACCAGTTTTTGAATAACGTGTGTGTGTGTGTGTGTGTGTGCATTCTTCATATTACATAAACAGCAGTTTTCCCTTAAGTACATCATAACTTCTAGAAAATTTTCTGCTATTTGACATTAAACTCTTTGCAATTGGGTGTAACTTACCAAACCAGTCCTGAACGCTCATCATTTTATCCAAATTTCTTTTTTTCACTTAACACATATATCTATCCATTTCAATTTATCTTTTTGATCACTTTTAAAGAAATATTATGAAGGCCTTTACGATGATGCAGCAGGAGCTCGCTCTGACTTGAGAGGCCGTTTGAATATTTGTGTCGTAACTGCAATACCTATAGACTAATGACTTGGACTATTGTTGTAAGCATTTAATACGGTGAACCTAAACTGTAGCAAACTAAAAGACTGATTATTTTAGGGCCAAAATGGTCTAACTTATTGTTGTGGTTACTGCAGTTTACCTGCCGACGGAAGATTTGTGAACCACTTCAGTGAACAGCTTTTTTAATATATTCTTTTCTCGTATAAAAAAATGGTATGATTCCCATAAAGCTTGCGGTAGCTGAGCGTTCACCAATTTTTTTCTAGTGACATTAATCCAAAATTTTACTATGCAGATGTTTGCCTTCTCTTTGAAAGGTAAACTTCTAGTAAAAGACAATTATTTTGCTGCAATGCCACGTTCTTTAATAAACAAACCGCCCTTGATATACTACCTTATTTATAACTTTGCCAATATCATCCTAATGAAAAGAAGACGCCCCCGTTCCCACCCACCCCCACATTTCCGCTACCAAAAGACATTACGCGATAATGCAATGAAGTTGCCAGTTTTCAAAATAATAATAACAATGAAAAATAGAAAAAAAGTCGTCTGCCATAGGAAAAAAAATCGTCTGAATCCCCCCTTTTCCTTGATGAAGAGGTTGATTGTAGCGGACTATTATGTGATGGGGGGTAAAAAAAAACACGTGCCTGCCACGTGACCATTAGAACGGTTCAGCGCCGGTAAGAAATGAGTCGGATAAAATCATATGAAATATGGCTGCTGGATATGCCCGGGTCCCGACCCATAACGGGTAGTGACGATCCGGGGGAGATCAATCACTTTGCCTCCCCCTTACTCCCCCGCAAAGTGATAGGGAGTAAAGAATTTTTAGGAATAAAATGGCCAATATATATAGATATATATATGTCAAAACTATGATTTCGCTTTATGGATCAATATTAAAATCCTTTGAAAGTATTCATTATCGTATATGTTTGTTTTCAGGGGGGAGGGAAAAAGGATAATGTCCGATGATGGATTAATAATGTTGCAACAGAAGCTCGGTTGTTGGAGATGATTTGTTGCTTCAAGGAAAGTGGCAGGTTTGAAGGATGATGATTCAATGGAGAGATGATTAAATAAAAGTTATTGGTAAGTAAAACTCAATAAATAAGTTTTAAAAATATTTGGTAATATGTTGTTACAGAAATTGAGAGCTATCATGAAGTTCCAAGC
Source organism: Hylyphantes graminicola (assembly GCA_023701765.1). Taxonomy (NCBI): domain Eukaryota; kingdom Metazoa; phylum Arthropoda; class Arachnida; order Araneae; family Linyphiidae; genus Hylyphantes; species Hylyphantes graminicola. Next base: position 42,928,755 of record CM043122.1, on the reverse strand, counting down.
ATAGTGGATATTGCGTCGTATTGAATATTTTAAAACTTATTTTTACATTTATTGATAGCAAATATTTATTTTTGTTTTAAATGAATTTATTTTCTAGACATAAATACAAATTTTTTCCCTCGTTGAGGAATGTATTAACCTGTACTAAAATCTATATAAAATATTATTTATAGCTATTTTCATAAAACGTCTCATAGAAGAAATATTTTTTTTCAAAAACTTCTTTCAATCCATCAACTGTTTATTCAAAATAAAAAAAGCCCAGGCTGTATGCCATTAATTCTAAAAAAAATTCTGTTAAATACATGTTTAGTAGGAAATTATTACGGAGCAACTCTTGACCCTGACAGACAAAAAAACCAAACTTCCGAAAAATTACTAAAACCCATCAATTTTTCCAGTTGCTTTGGGATGCACAAATAGCCTAGTAACAATTACGTTGCAGCACACAGCAAACCTATTTTAGAAGGTGTTGTTTTCAACAAATAGTAATCCACGCAGTAGTAATATATACTATGTTAATTTGGTAATTTAAATCGTTTTAAGCTGTCTATTTCTATGTCTCCTTTAAGAGCTTTAATTGAAAATTAAAAAAAATATTCGGAACATTTTCAAAATGTGCGATTGTAGAGACTTGTAAGTCAGCTTCTTTTATAACATAAAAAACCATTTGTAAAATATTCAATACAGCCGGCGAAATGTGCCTAAAAATATTTGTTTCCATTGGATTACAAGTGAGGCACTTCAGTTTGGAGAACCTCGGTCGATCGTGCTCATTCACCTTTATTTAACTAATTGAGATCGCATGGGGATGCATTGAATTTTTGTGTTTATCGGGCTTGTTTATACAATGTAAACAGAAAGTCTGTTATATGTTGTTTTTACAAAATCAAACTGTCACCTGGTGTTCCAGAAAAATACCGTATAATTTACAGAGAAAAACTGTATTTTTCTGGAAATATGTTTTGATTAACTCGGAGGCACTTATATTTGGAGACCCGCAGTAGATCTGGCTCATTCGCCCTTCAATCAGTAGCCATCCATGCTAAGCAGTTGATTCCCAAACCGACACCGATCACGCGAGGCGGCTCCACAAATCATATTTGCAACAAGCGACGCGCATAATAACCATTCGGCGGTTATTCAAATACAATCAAGCCATCAACGGCCCTAAGTAATGAATATTTTATGACTAGGGGATGTTGATAAGCTGTCATCTTGCCGAACAGACCCTCCCCTCTTATTATGAAGGCAGATAAGGGGGCGTTCATCAATCACGTTCTGCAATTTTTCGACGACCCCCTCCCATACTTGGTGATACTTCCTGATATTTGGCTCGACCCCTCTCTCCCCCCCCCCCCCCATCGTAATATCACTTGAGATTTTGCCAAATTCGTATTTTTTATTTGATTTTTTTAGTGGATTTTAAATAGTTTGCAAAGCTCCAATAGTTTGAAATATGGTTCGGCAAGCTACGATGCATATTGTTATGTAAGATTTTGCCAAATTGAATTTAAAAATAATTGAGAGGAATTTAACTATATTTTCTAGCAGTTTCATGTTGATTTTTTGACGTGACGAAAATGACGTGATATTTGACGCTACACCCCCTCCCCCTTCGTGAAATTTTGTTATATTCGTTACTCCCCCCCCCCCTTAAAAGCATCACGTCATTTATGGATGCCCCCTAAAATTGTGCAAGGTTAGTGCTGCAAACTTTGGTGTGTATGGTTTAATTAAAGTGCTGGAAGTAAGCGTGACTGGCGCCCAAGGCTGGAACGCCCCTCCGAATAAAGATCTTGATATCATTTTATTAATTGCTTTGACAAAGATGTATCTTACGCCAGATTCATTTTGAATTAAGTGGGTTTGAAGGCGAGAAATACTATGGAGGTTAATATAAGTAGTGAAATTTCTGCATTTATTACCGTTCTTAGTTTTCATCAGATACTACCAAAAAGTGTTTTTTAAAAAGCATGGTTGATAGTGTAGGTATAGAAAAATAAAAAAACTGGTATAACAAAAATAAAAGTTTCAATTTTGTCAAACTCGGGAATGTGGTGGAGGGTATCTGTGTTAGGAAGTTAAATTCTGATGGATGGAAAGATGTATTGGATATATTCGTTATGTAAAGCTAATATTCAATTATTCATTTGTTGTTTGGTTGTAGGGATCATTAGGATGTGTTAATCAGGACTTGGTTGTCATTTAAAGGGATGGATTTTATTTCTGAAGCTTATTTATTGCAATGTTAAATATGTTCTACTTAGAGAACAAAAATAAAGGCGATAAACAGGGAACAAAACCAGGTTTGTTTTAAAAGTACTATTTTTAAAAGAGAGGTCTAAACTTTAAATAAACTGTTAATGATCTAAACGAATCTAAACTCCTTGGCTCTAAGCGAGCCAAGGCCTGCCGTGCCCATTCCAGCTTTGGTGATCAGTTAAGGATCACCAAAACTTATTTCATTAACCAACTTACTTCGTGTGTTTATGTAATACCCTTACTCCGACTACTCACCTACTCACGTACTTATTTTTGAACAAATTGATTGCTTGGGTATTTTATTTCGGAAGTAGTCCAAAAAAACATTCTTGCATTAGCTAGGATAATAATAATAATGATAAAAACTTTTTTAATATCAACCAAGAAAATATATGTGTAAATGCAAAAAACAAGTCATATTAGCTGCTTAGGGGAACACTCCCGTTAATTAATTATAATAATATTAATTTGTATATCATTTGCTATTAATGTAACTGTTTTTAGATACATAGCAAACATGTTTTAAAAATTTTAAAATCTTGCTATTAAACGGGCGTGTATCATCTAGAAGTAAATTTATAAATGTTAACATATGGGCGAAAGTATGTGGGAAAATATTCACTTGCGATAGAATATTCTTCATAGGCAAAAAGATACTTTATCGGAATTTGAGACGTTTTGGACGTTGGCCTTTTCCCCCTTCGAAAGAAACAATATAAAACTACGAAAAGCCCTATATTTCCACACACTTGAGAAACAGGAACGCAAAGAAAACGCTTTCTATTGGTTTTACAAAAATGTAACAGGTATTTGAATCAATTTTTTCAGAAACCCAATGAGTCCACGAATCATAGTTTTCAAGAAATTGAAAAAAAAAATGGCTTTAACAGTTACCTTACATCGAAATTACTGAATAAAAAATTAAACAACATTCTCGTAAGATGGATGCTTTATTATGACTTGAAAAATTAAAAAAAAAATCATTATGTAATATACAAAATTAATTTTAAAGTTGCTTTACCTTATGGGGTTTCGGAAAAAAATATTTGTGTTACAAAGTACAAAAAAAAAAAAAAAAAAAAAAAAAAAAATTCTAACTCATAATTTCGAAGCTAAAATTCTGTTACTTCATATCAAAAGTAATTTAGGAGAAAATAAAGTAAATATCAATCAGAACAATCATATACAATATTGGACTTATGGGGTTTCTAAAAAATCCCGAAAATTATCTGTGTCTTGCGTCTTCTTATAGCATTTCGACGATGTTTGTGACTTAAACGGTTTCGCCCAGAAAACAAAATCTAGTTCCTTCCCATGGCGACAATAGTCACGTTTGGGGACTCTTTTGACACTTTCAGTCCCAATGACAATTTGACATCATCATTTTATAATTTTTTTTCTTATCGTTTATAGCCATTTATGATATCAAAAAGCACATCATTCGATTATTCAAACTTTTTTCCACTCGAAAGCAGTTTTTATTAATCCCAATACATGCCAGCCCAATTATTTTTTAAAATTATGATTAGAAACATGATGATGTCAAATGGCATCACTGGGAATGAAAGGGTTAAAAGTTCAAAACTTGTATTATTGAAGTAAATTAACCCATCTGCTTGGGGGGGGGGGGGGGATGATACTTTGGCATCTCCACAGTTGAGCAGTCATGCTCTCTTCACCTCATTGAAATCGACGAAACCTAACATGTAGCCATACACTATAATGTTACTCTTATATATCACAAACATTCCTGGTAAAATCATTTAACAAACAAATTTTTGCATATCAAGTAAGTATGAATTTATTTAACGACTTGACCCAAAGTTTGGTGGATCGAATACGGAAGATCACTCCAAACAATAAGTATTTAAGAAAGATGTAAAAAGAATAGGTTCGCCATTCCTATTTTTTGCATCCAAATCGACTTTTTTCAAATTTCCTGGAATGTTACTGGCTTTATGTGGGATTGTTTCTAAATTTTTAAGTAAAAATTACTGATCATGTATTCCAGTAACATTACTAAAAAAAATGTACTAGTAATGCCCCAAATTTCTCAGTAACGTTTCTGAACTTTTTTTTTACAGTATAAGGGGAAAAGGCTACTTCGGCGGGATCATACCACCACTCAGGCCATGATCATCGCCTAGCCCTAACCAACAAGACCTGGGCCTTGAGCCTGTTTTTCAGTTGGCCACAAAATTGGATTTAAACTTATACATTTCGCTTCACGCCTAATAATCGTATTATTTTAAGGCTATAGTAAAAGTATTACATTCTATGTTTGCTTTCTTAAAAACTTAATCACTATAATAGATTGATATTATTATATTTGATGATTTATTACCTTATGTTAAAATATCTTTTTTTTCAACTATGCATTTTTTTTATTAAAATATCCGTCCGAAAAGGCTCCCCAAAAGTGTTCGGACCTTGGGCCCCAACCTGTCACGGTAAGGCCCTGCCATAACTGCCAAAATGGAGTTGATAAATATGGTATTCGTTCCAATTCTTTCAAAGTAAAGCATCGAACTTCTTTCCCGAATCCTTTTTTGACCGCATGGGAGCCTGGAGCTCTTATGCAAAGTGAGTGGCCCAGGGAATAACAAGAAGCCGGGTGAATATTGAGCGAACAGGAGAAGAACGTCAGACCGTCCATAAATCATCAGTCGACGCATTCCTTTGTTTTTCTTCTTACCCATCCTCATGGCCTGTGGCGTCCTGGCCAGACCCGTGGGTATTATGAGCTGTTATGGTGGCCACCGAGCCTCTGGGCAAGGCTTCTTAGTTCTGTACTTGAGAGTCAAAGAGGTACGAAGTGTTCTGTACAGTGATACAGATGCATAATTGACAATTTCCCCTGTGGAAGATATTCTAATAAATGATTTTGAGTTGTTATGTTGGCTACCGAGCCACTGAGCAAAGAGATTTCATTAAATCTTGAGAGTCAAAGAGGTACGAATTGTCCTGTACACAATGATACAGATACATAATTGACAATTTCCGTGGAAGATATTCTATTAAAGGATTTTGAGTTGTTATGGTGGCTACCGAGCCTCTGAGCGAGGCTTTTTAGTTCTTTACTTGAGAGTTAAGGAGGTACGAAGTGTTCTGTGTGCAATGGTGCAATACATAATTGACAATTTCAGTGGATGATATTCCATTAAATGATATATGCATGATTTTAAGCAGATATGAAGTGCAATTAGCCTTGGGCAAAACTTCTTAGTTCTTTACTTGAGAGTCAAAGCGCTACGAAGTGTTCTTACACAATGATGCACACAATCGCATTGATAATTTCAGTGGAGGAGGTTCCATTAAATGATATACACCGAGAGGCCACTTTATTTTGACCACCTGATAGTTTTATGCAACCAAAATTCTCAGTTTTATACAATCTATAACACTTTAATCTGGAAGAGGCCATATTATGTTTGAGGAATGGAATGTTTTTGTTGGGCATTGTATAGCTTTTTAATTACTGTTAAATAATGTCTGAATGTCCGAGAGTATTTAAGCATTATCGCAGATCAATATCATCCTGGTATGTTAGTGATGTCTTCTGACGAGGATGGATACTTTCAGTACCACAAAACTCCTTTGCTCCTTGTCATAAAGCTCAACAACGTCCTCAGATGATTCAAAATGCATGACTTTAAATTTCTTCGTAGGCATACAGTCACTAGATCTCATCCCAATGCCAATCGAGAATTTGTGGGACGAGATCGAACGAGGCCGTCAGGCATCTGAATCCAGTACCAACAAATCTTAAATAAATTGGAAAGTGAAGTTCATCTAATATCTAATATGGTCTATGCAGGGAAAATGGCAAATGACTGTCAAATATTAAATTTAGGGGTGGTCATAATATCTGGCTACTCAGTGTATGTACGTAACTTTTTCGTTAGAGATTAAACATTTCAAAATAGTTTTGATGGAAATCACGAACTGTAAGCCTTCAAATATTCTCGAAAACATTAGTTAAGTTTCTTCAATTTCTTCACTTTGTTAACGTAGATATTCACCCGAGAAGAAAATTCTTAAAAGATTAGTATACCCAGACAGCAATCGTGTTCGGCGCATGATTGGCAAATAAACAGTTCAGTTTTGAATAATTGTAGCACTATAGCTACACGAGGGGTATTGGCGACTGGGGTCGTATTTTAGAATCACATTAAAGTGACGAGCCGACACCTGAATAGGCACCCAACGCAAACGGCAAATAATCAGATTAATCGGAAATTGATTTTTCGTTTCCCTGGTAGGTCAACAAAACCTACGCGCGATTTTGTGCACCGACCTCTCTTGAATAGCATTTTATTGAGTTGGTTAGCGACGTTGAGTTGACATAAGAAGATCTGGTTCACCAATATCTTTTGGTGGAATTTGTGACACCGGTTGACGAGGTCGGAAAGCGGTTGAAGCAATGCAATCCTATCGATGCCTTTTACTGATCTTTGAAGCGTTGGTTGACGATGGTCGGGGCCAAAAAGATAAAGCCATTCCTCTAGTTGAAATAGTTAATTTAGCATAATTGAATATTTTTTAAATCGAGCTACTGCAAGTAAAACGATCTAAAAACACTTATTCAACTATACAACTATTTAAAAGGAAAATGCGTAGCTCCAGTGTGGATTTTCTTGATTATTGCTGTCTTTGAAATAAAATAAACTAAACAATGCATTATACAAAATAATAATTATTAGAACTATAAGTAATTCGGATGGATGGCTTTTTGAAGAAGCTATTCTTTTTTTAATGTTTCTTTAGGTCGTAAGATTTCCACAACAAACAAAATTATTGACAATATATTACTATTACATTGTTGCATATGACTGGCAAATGTTCGCATGCGTAAGTTATTAGAAAAGTTTCCTGCTGACATTCGGACGTTGTAACAACGTCTTGGAATGAGATTGGGCCGACCTCGTAGTCCAACAAAATGGGTTTTTTTTACGATGTCTGACCGATGGTCGGCCAACGATTATTTGCTGCTTGTGCGTGTACGTGTGAGTAGGTTAGAATTCCAAACCTTCTACTATATACACTGTTCAAAACAATTAAGGGAGCGCCTTGTTTAAACCCTTTCAATCCCAATCATTCCATTTGGAATCATCAGCTTGCGAGTTTTTTTTTCTGTAGTTATATATTTTCTTTTTGTATTGTTAGATGGAAGAATCGTGTCTTTTCAAGAATTAAATATTTATTTTAATTAAATGAAAATATGAAAAACATGGTTAAATAAAATTCACTGTAAAAATTTTTATTAAATAAAATGACCCTAAATTCTTCATGCATTTTTAGATGTTTAAAAATTGATTTTTTAAGTATAATAATTTTTAAGTAAAATAATTTTTTTAAGTATACAAAGACTTTAAAGAAATTATTGTTATAATTGATTCAAAAGTTATCATTCCAATTTCTTTTCCTTTAAATTTTAGAAAAAAAAATTATGACCCCCCCCCCTTTTTTTTTACCATTCCATTCCGGATTAATAATGAACCTTTTTTTTACAAATTTTAGATTTTTAGAGTAAAAAATAAAAAGTTGGAACTGAAAGGGTTAACAAAAGTACTCAAAGTTCTCCCCTTATTGTTTTGAGCAGTGTATATATTTCAATGGAAATTTCAAAAATTCGTTTTGTTAGGAGTTATACTCCTTTTGCTCTTAGTACAGAGTTTATTTTGGTCACTTGTTTTTCCTCCATTGAGTTAGATTCACTTAGCCAGGCGGCCATTGTCTTTTTTCGTTGCTATGGAAACAACCTCTTTGGGCAAAAAAGGGTTGGCCCTCTGGAATGGATATTTTTCCTGAATTCCTAAAAGTTTATTTACCGATACTAATTCAGGATTCCAAATTGTACAAAAGTATAGTTTTTTTTTGGGAATAACGTGCTTTTTTTTGGTGAAGTGTAAAATTAGAAAATAAATCTTGTTTTTTGTACAATTTCTTTGTGAATTATTCGTGATTATATATTTTAAACTTCTGTTTTTTTTATTACAGTTCTCAATTACTTACTGTTTAGTAAAGTTACTTGTATTTATAGATACAAAAAGATATACACTGTTGCACACAAAAATCAAATGTTCAAATCACATATATACGACATCGCACTAAGCGCTTTTTCCTCAAATTTAGCCGCGAAATTTAAAAAAAAATATTGCAGCAAATAAACTAACAATAAATGTAAGAAAAATACACCCTTTGGTTAACTTAAAGTGTATGAAAATAACCCACTGACTGTTTCAATTCCTTGTTCTTTGGCTAATCAGTTGGGATCTGCATATTAGCTTCCGATATCTAAACGAAGCCACAATTCAAAGAACATTGCCGGATATCTCTGCTAATAATGGCCAGGCATAGAAAAAGATCATTTGGTAAACGGCCACGTATGTATGTATTTGAATTGTGTTTTTTGGATACGTGATCGCAGTGGTTGAGTATAAAGTATAGACTTTCTTTATTTCGGATAGTTGGAATAATAAATGCATGAGTTATGAACTGAAAACGTTTTGAACCAACTATCTCTTCAACGCTGGATTTAGAATTGTGGTTAAAGGTAGGTAGCCTAAAATTATCGTTGCTCACGAGGCTATTGGCGACAGTCGTCATAATTTAGAACCACAGTCAAGTGACGAGCCGACACCTTATTTAAAATTGTGGTTAAAAGAATGGATTATGAATTGGGATTGCCTCACATTCGACGGATACGTCTTTAACAGTTTTTCCATCTTTTGTAGCATTATACATTTAAAAAAAAATTATTATTTCAATCTCCTTATTACCTATATATATGATCAATTATTATTAGCCTTTACCAGTTTTAAGGGGGAGTTAGGGAGGGTAATAAAATGGTCTCTGTATTAATCCAATGAAAAAAATTATAAGCCATATTACTCTAGATTTATGTGCTAGAAGTGGGCTTTTTTTTATTTTTAAAACTGGCTTCTCTAAAAATCGTATATAGATGAAATTTTAATATAAAAATGAATGTATAAACGCAAATGATTGAAAATCTAAACCTTTTCAAACTGCTTTATTAAAAAAGCAATGGAAAAAAAAATACACGTTTTCAAAACAATTTTTATTGCTTAATTCTTTCATAAAATGATTCGAAAACTAATTTAATTGAAATCTGCTAAAATAAATACACTTATATCGGTAAAAACACACACGTTTTTTCTGGTATAAAATAAATAATTCAATTCACAATTTTTAAATCAGATTAATTACAGCTTATTCACGCGCTTGTACCACTTTCTCAAGAATACGAAAACCGTTTTAAAAGAATTTAGTAGTTTTAAAACCGGGCGTAGTGTTTTTGAATAAGTGGCATAAGTGGTTTAAGACCGTAAATATGTTATTGACGAAATAATTTTTTGCGCCACACTGTATTATTCAGATGTTTGCTCGTCACTTGAATGTGGTTCTAAATTAAGGAGCACATCGCCGATAGCCTTCGTGCAGCTCTAGTGCGACGAAAAAATAATTGCAATGTATATTTTTTAAACTTTTATGTGGAAGTTTTATAAACTAAGGGGACTAAATTCCTTGCCTTGAGTGACGGATGGGCCCGAGTACACTGGGACTGACGTGCTCGTTAAATCTGTGTAGACCAAAGTTCCGACGGTGTCAGCGTACGATGTCGCTCGAAGTTCCGTTGGGTGCCAGCTCAGGTGTCGACACTTGACCATTGTTCTAAATTACGAGGCGTTATTGGCTGTGTCATAGCTTCTAATGGAGGCTAGAAATGGGCAGTCGGAAACGATTACACTACCACTACCTTTCCTTACGCTGAAGGGGCTGTAAGGAGCCTAGTGGTCACGATCTCGGACTCCAGATCGGAAGGTTGAGAGTTCGAGACCTGGTGCCACTGAAGACTTACCGAGTATATGCGGAGTACGTGCTCGTAAAATCTGTTGGGTCCGAAAGTCCTGTGGTCGGTCATTGCGCAGTTCACCATGGGTACAGGTTCCTGGAGATTATTTCCCTCCCCTTCAGGGACATGTCTAAATTGTGGAGGTGGCGACAGATGGCAACATCTGTCATATGTGTTTGTGCGTGTCTTGTGTTGTCCTACTTGACGATGGTTTATAAGCGGGTCCTTGCGAACAAGCGCACAAGCCTGAAAATATATGTCAACCAATCCAATCCAATCCTTACGCTGACTACCGTGGCCAGCTCAAGCGAAGTATCAAGAATCTTTTTTTATGCCTCTTATGTTATCTTCTTAATTTGTGTGGAGCATGTTTATGTTTTTCTCTACAAAAATAACTTTTATATAACAATTGCCACCCCGGTGGCGCAATCGTTAGGACTCTAGCCTTTGGAGCTGCTGGGGTCGGGTTTAAATCCCGGTCAGGCATGGATGTTTGTGTCCGTCAATAAATGTTGTTATTTGTCTAAGTGATTCCTTTCTTTGTGACTGTAAAAAATCTTTTTGTGTCTGTCCCACTTTACGAAAGCTTATAAGCGGTTCTCTGAACAATCACACAAGTTGGAATATATATATATATATATGTACCTACCACACCATACCATATAACAATTGTAATTAGCAATATTTCCTTTTACCCTTTTATAGGGCTTCTTATCAGTTGGCGTGTTTACATGAGCCATCGAATCCATTTAATGTCAAACCCTCCGTTAGGGAAAAAGGTGGTAGATCAGGATTTCTAACCCAAATTCGGCTGTGGCCGAATCCATGGAATGAAAGTCAAACCCTCCTTCATTGGAGGGTTTGCGAAAACCCAAAATGAACCCTGCAATTCCGGTTCTGCCTGGACGAAAATCCCCAAGAGGGAAAAATTGCGGAGTTTGCTCTTAATTCCATGGATTCGATGGCTCACGTAAACGCGGCTAGTGATTTGAGCCTGTCAATAGCAGTATTTAAACACGGATATTAGTGTATAACTTTCATATTTTCAGGCAAAATCCTACATATATTCTTTATATAAATCTATATTTCAAAGGATGTTTTGAGAGGATTTTTTGTTAAATATATCGTTTAATGTTTACAGGAAGGTAATATCAGTTGAATGGAATTTGAAGTTCAAAACTCTAAAATACATATTTTTTGTGCTATGAATGCAAAATAAGTTCTGTCAGTTTTTTTGTAATTTATAGCCCATGCTAACATTTTTGCAAAATGGCTGATATATTTTCCGCTAAAAAACTTCTTCGATGACCTCCGAAGCGTACTTGATCCTCGTGCTAAGTACTTTTTTCATTATAATAAACGAATGATACTGGTAAGCTACTTCGATAAGGTGTATTTCAAAAGCTTTAACTTTCTCTTTTGTAATAGAAAAATTAACACTAATAAAAACCGTAAAATGAAAATATGAATTAATTCAAAAAAGGTCCACATACGAAAGACCCCGTATGCGAACCTCTGGAATGAAGAGGTAAAAGCAGATATTTCAATTAACTTTCTTTATAGAGGAAAATTTAACATCGTTTTTTTTAAATAAATATTTTAAAATACTATTTCCGTAGATATAATCTTCGGCCTTCCTTGAGTGTCTACATTGATAAAAAGTTTGGTGCAAGCTTGCACCGGAGTCCTGGAATTTTCTAGCTGCTTATTCGGACCGTGGATTACAATTGTAACTGTACATAAGTATTTGGAGTGTGGAATTTACCGATTTTGTGGTAAAACCATTACTTCGTTAAACTACCATTACTTCGTTTCGAGGCAAATCAACGCTTCAAATAAGGGTGGCAGCTAGAAAGTTCCAGGATTCACTTTAAATATTGCACCCAAGTTTTCAATTGTGTACACTCTTAAAACAAATGAGCGAATTTAACTCAATCTGAGTAATTTTCATTCCTCCAGTCTTGAAAATGCACTTCTCCGAAAGGAGTGGATCCTTTGTGTGTTAAACCTCCAACCGGATCACTAAAAACGAGTGATTTTAACTCAGTCTGAGTTAATATTCACTCCTTTCCAGTGTCGAAAATGCACTTCTCCAACTGGAGTGGATTTCACTCTTTTGATTTAAGATTGTATTGAAATGTAATGAATAAATTGAAGTAAAGAAGACAGAGTCCATGTTTGTCAAGGAGTTTTAATAGTGACATGCACCAAATGTGACGCCCTCTTTCACGAGAGCTACATATGAGCCCCCATCGATCCCTCAAGCCAAACTACAATTGTTACAAAAATAGCAATCTCCTGGGTAACTGCGGAGGGATCGAGGAGGCCATCCAAAAAACAACTAACATTATCACCGAATCAGAACACAAGAGTATCCATTATGAAATGTTCAAAAGAAGAGAGAACTGAATAACAAAACAACAGATCACACAGGCGTACGACTTTCTAAAGTATATTCACACTAAGTTATCTGCTGCTCTAAAACACTTGCTTGAATGCAATTTTTACAGGGGAGTTTTGGGAACAATATGTAGCGGCCGAGCAGTGGACCTTATTGTGTGCATTTTAGTTATATTTTAAAGACTGGAATAACAGTTGCAAAATAATGTAAACAAAAGCTTTTCAAACTTAAAGAGCTGTCATAAATTTTAATAACCGAGACAGAAGAATATGCAGTAATCAGATGCCTAAATAGCAGGCAGTAGACCTTGACAATAAAGAAAAATTTGGAGGTTTTGATTAAGTCTCCAATCTAAATTAGAAGATTTTCCATTGTTCACAGGGCTGTGGTCCTAAGTTTTAAATTTCTTCATTTTCCGTTGCCCAGCAACATCGTTATATATTTATTGTTAGCAAATAAACCATACTACCATATTTTACAATTTTGGTTTAATTGCTAGATTATACATTATCCACATAGATTTTAAAGAGAACAATCTGACACAGCCCATGTTCTAAATGGTTAATGGTAATTAGATTTTGTAAGAATGCATACTAAATTAAATTATGCTTTTGGTTATATTTTCTTGCTAAAAAGTGTTTCGAAGTTAAGACTTTTATGAAAAATTGTGGTCCACATTGCTTTCGGCCGCTACCACGCTACTAATTAAGATTCTGGGAAGCTGCTTCGGACGTTGCCCAATAATTGTGACTACAAGATCCCCGTTACCGACAATCTCCGGGAATTGTGGAATGATAATTTTCTTTCGGTCCAGGACCGAAAATCCGTGTATGCGCTATGCTGAATCATTTGTGCTATAATCAACACATGAGGAAGAACATATCACAGTTGTCGTATCACCATTGCATCTGTTCCCCCCATTTTTGTTCTCCCTATGATCCATACACATTAACTCATACTCAATTTTTTTTATATTATATAAATATATATGTATATATGACCATAGATTTCAATGTCTTTTGATTACAACAAATATGATTGAAATCATGTAGAAACTATTTTATGAGAATTCTTGGAGTTTTTTGATAATTGAAGAAAAATTATCTTGCACCAAATAGTTGTACTTAATAATACTTAATAAATATTACACTTCAAATCATTACAAAAACACAGCAAAAGTTCAAGAAACAAGCAAAACAATATTGAAGCTAAAAGCCAAGTCAGGTGGACGTACATAAAATAAATAACTTCCCACTGTAAATAATTATCAACTCGGTCAATTGTGAAGTCAATATACAATATAAGGTTATTTTAAAGTAACCTATGAAAACGATTAGTCATTTAAAAACATTTGTTTTTCAGATATTATAATTAATTTTTGATTTCAGCTTGCATATTATTATTGGTTAATTTTTTTTTAGCTGCAATAGCAACTGTGAAATTAACTTTTAATTTCTAAAAACCTTCCCAGCAAAACCTTGATTTTTTGAATTTTTTTTATTTTATCAATTTTATTGATAGTAGTAAAATAATTCGCAAATAAAACTTTGCATCACATATATTTTTGCACAAGACAAATGTATCCAACTGACTGGCATAAAATAGAGCAAGTACATTAAATAGAACCGTAACGCCTTGATTGAAGAGTATGTATCAGAATAGAAAAAAATAGCTAATTTTGAAAGTATGATTTTACAAATCTATTTTTGGTGAAAACAAAGTATTAAGCAGAAGGCAGATAATAACTTTCTAATTTGGATTTTTCAAAGTCATTTAATATTATTTAGTTGCTTTATTTAATTTATTGCAAGGAGCTAAATTTTTCTTCCTTGGTCTATTCAATGTTCGTGCTCGACTATTATATGATGGTAACTGAAAATAATTCTATTACAGTATTGATAAAGTTTTAACTGATAATTTACTGAATTTGAAATGTGTAAAAAATGGAGATGGCAAAATAAAAATGTAATACTTGATAGCTTATATTCATTTGTAACACATCTGTTAAAATTAGTAATGTCGAAAGAGCGTGTTCAATGAAATTGACACAGATATGCACTTAAGTCGAGAAATTCCCTTTGTTATAACACAGAACAACGAAAACATTTTCAACAAAGGCACAGTAAAAAAACCTAAACATACCGGAATTTTTTTCCCTACAAAGGTAAGGAAAATACAAATTTTAGAGAAACCGTCAGTTAAAACCGTATCAAACTTTAGCGATGAATTTTTAATAGATGAATTCATAAACATATTAAAACTCACAACCCATACAAGTTTTGAAAAATACTTAATAAAGATATAGGGAGATGTCATAAAATGAATTTTCTACAAATTTGCAATGTTTCACCTATTTTTCGCAATAAAGTGTACTACGAACATAACAAGCCCCCGAAGAGATGGACGATGGAATACAATCTTCTGGTTTTTGTCCATCCCTCCGAAGGGCCTTAGTGTGTATAAAAATAACCGGCAATAAAATACTGCCATTGTAAAAACGGAAAACATCAAAAGATACACTTTAAAAATAAAAAGAACAATTGAAGATCAAAAAATTGGAAATTCCTCCACACACAGAAAATATGCTGAAAGACAAAAACGGGGATTGGGTACAGGAATCTTGAGTCATGACGTCATCACTTAATATAGCGTGTTAGAAGCAGCTGAGACTGGGTAAGATGTAGATCCTGAGATTCGTGACAATGGCTGTAGTCCATATGATTAGAATGCAAGCCTTGTTCCACTACCCTTCGTTTGGTTTCCAGGAAACGGCGTGAGCGTCTTTGTCCCACCCTACTTGGGTTTGGAGAGCACAATTGAAGAGTACAGAGGAAAACAATTTCATTGCACTGGAATATGTCTGCATTTGTATTCTTTGGAAACATAAGCGAGTTATCGCCTAAACTGGGGTAAAGAAACTGGTTACTCACTTTGTTTATCTCGCGGCAAACCTGATTCATGCCAGAGATCAGTGGACACGCGTCTCACGCTTATACCGAGAAAGAAGAATCGAGAGAAAAACCGGTTTCTTGTCGCCAAAGTCCGCCAAGCACACCATAATACGGGAAGATTCCTGTACTATGAAGTTTTCTTTCCCACTATACTCTTCAGTTGTGATTACCTTACAGTAGAGCCTCAAGCAAAGTAGGTTTATATAATAACGCTCAGATTGTTTCCAGGAAAAGTATACGATGGGGTGAGGAAGTCAGGCTTTAGTTGAAATCGTACGGACTATAAGGAAAAGAGATGAGCTTCTAATAAACAAATTATTTTTTTAGCATAAGGTTCAAGCAATAAAATATTTTTTTTATCTATTCTCACGTCTTTTTGATTTTTTGCTTATATTTCAGTAACAGAATTTAAAAAATTTGGAGTTAAGTTCAACAAAAATATGGTTCTTATAAAGCTGTATTGGCCGAGTGATTCACCATATTTTCAGCATTTGGTTTCACTATTTCCCAGAGTTTTGTTTACAATGCCAAAAAAAGGGGTCTACAGAACACCAATATGTGGTGAAATATTTCACAACACAGCTGTTGCAGCTCCTACGAACCATTGTTGGTAAAACCAATCACAAATTTTTTAATAGTGTACTCTTAATTGTAGGCCATCATCCCGAAATGTTTCATTTAGACAATTGTTTAGAATTTAGTATATAGCAATTTCAAAATCTTACCAGTAATTTTATTTTACCGACCTACTTGTCCAAAATGCTTCATTTCTAAATATTTTATTATTTTGATTTCTGCCTACATTGTTCTAGATTTTATTGCAAATTTAATTGCAAAATTCTGTTTGAAAATGCAATACTTTTCTTGGAAAACAAGTGTAGTGTATATTTTAAACAAATTAACCTAAATCTGAGTGAATAACTTGTTTTAAGCAATGTTTTATAGAGTTTGACTTTTGACCTAAGTTAATATTCAAATTTGGCTTGTCTGATAGTTTTAATATTGATAGCTTTAGATTTGTTTTATGAACCTTTAATGAAAAGGTTAGCTGCTTCATCTCTTTTCCTAGAAACAAACTATTATCTTTATATTTTAATCACAAAATTCTGCTAGTTTGCACTTTTTCTTGGTTACATACAGTAGACTCTTTTAAACCCACTCAAAACACAAATATATTTGCTCACAAACAAAGTAAAGTAGAAAGGTAAACATGCAGGCGTATAAGAGCTTAAACTAAATGAATTTATGAAATTGCTAGTTAGAATTTCGCGAAATTGGAAATTTGTTTCTTGCCAGATTTGGAAATATAAAATGCGGCTAATAAATTAATAAAATGTTTGTAAGGCTTGTATGCATTGAAAAGGTTTAATGCATGTGTTAATGATTTATTGAAATAGTAAAATAATTATATTTTCTTTGATTTTTAAGTACAATAAACTAAAACAATTTTTTTGTTAATATTTAAATTCTCATACGCCTATTTTTATCAATTGAGGCACAAAAGTAAAACTGATGAATATACAAAAATTATTTACTAATATCCTCAAATCAAAGTCAATTATAAAAAATATTTAAGTGCATCTCAAAAAGTAATAATCATTTGTTTTCAATATTCCCAAGTCAAATCGAATTTTAATATTTGATAAATATTAGGGTTCAAAATCATATTTTTTTTTCGGAATTTCGTTCACGTGCCTCAGTTTTTTAAAATATAACTATATATATTTTTTATAAATAACTTCGAATAACCACTTATAAAAGTTTGGGTCTCATAGAATACATGGAACATTCAAGGGATTAAAAAATCAAAAAGGGTTTCTATACTAAAAAATCTACGACTATATCTGAAAAACTACTCTAAAACTTGTTAATCAATAAAAAGGAATAGTACCAACTCATAAAACTTAGTAAGATGCATTAGATATTAGCATAAATCGGCTGAAATCCATACCAGATACTTTATTTTAAACTTGAAAGACAGCAATTGTTAAAGTCTTTTTTTTTTATACGTTTAGAAAGACAATGAAAACATTTTTTTAGAATTTATAACTTTCCAGTTGGGGAACGACATAATTATATTTAGCCACATTTACATGTATTTAGAGATAACAATAGTTTATTTACAGATCGAAGAAAATGCGATTTTCAGCTAAATTAAATAACCAATTTTTGTTTTATTTATGCATAAGTAAAATATTTTTTTGATTGTGATAAATTGCAGAACATTTCCGAGCTTAAAGGGTAATAAAACAAATTAAATTATTTATTGTACAGGGTGTCCATAGTTAAACTGAAGGTCCTCGGGGTTTCTGTAGAGTTAACTAATAGGCGGAATTACTATTTCTTCGGTATAGAGGCTATTGAAGACAAGAGAGAAATAATTCTGAGAAAAAAATTAGTCCCTATAGGTTTGATATGGCACCACTGTTGTCATTTCACACCTTCACAATTGTAACTATAGAGGTTATGATTGACTTTAAAACTAACAATGCTGTGCAAAATTCTATGCTATTTTTGTCAAAAAGAATGTTCTTTACCTTTTCCAAAGTCAGTTTTAACGAAAAATAGCATAGAAACATGCTCTGCCATTGTTAATCAACAGAGGCGCCAAATTCCCCCCTATTGGAAAATTTTGGAAATTTTTTTCTCTCTCGGAATTCTTTCTTCCAGGTCGTCAGTATTGGGTCTAATAATAGTTCGCTCTACAGAAACCTCTGATTACTGTAGTTTTATTATGGACACCCAGTATTTTATAAATGGAGATAATTTCGCAATCTAGGCATGGGGATTTTAATACATGAAATGAAATACATATATATTTCATAATTTGAATTTTGGGAACATGGCAAAGAAAATAATGAATTGGCCTGAAGCAAAATATTGCAAAAACAAAAATGAGATTCAGTATACATCGACACCAAAAGAATCAATGGGAATTTCAAAAGCACATCAGTTTATGTATAACTTCAATTCATATATTGTAAAAGGTATTTTGTCTAATATGCTTAAAAAAATATTCCGTGTTTATTGAACTGAAATTATCAAGAAAATAGAAAATGCCCATTATAATTAACTTTTATGTTCTGGAGATAGATAATTGCTATTTATGTATGGATTGGTTATCTTTTGGGTATGCATAGAAACTTCAAAGGATAAGGGAATGCGACACTTCATTCCACATGGACAAAAACAGAAAATACAATAATTTTAAAACAATCAGTGATACAAAACATATTGCAAAAACAGAACCCAAGGTCTGTTTAGATGAGTCTCTTTCATATCATTTTCCCATTACAATCACGAATTGTCACGTTTCTTTTCATACAAACATAACGATCACACAGGGGAAAAGTAACACATATGAAGAATATATATAGGCAGAGTATTTTAACTAACAGTCACGTAGCCGTGTAAATTGCCTTGCAGTTTATATAAGGTTATACTACATGTATATAAATAGTTCCAACAAATGAGCGTAACGTGACACCCATCAATATGCAATAATACTAAGTACAACACAGGAGTAGTACACCCCGCACGTTGGCTACCACCTAAACAGCTATTAACAGCCTCCTTCATGGGCGATTTTGCCTTTTGTTCATGTGTTAGAAAGATAGCAGACCCGGGTTCAAGCCTTTGGACTAGTTATCATAGGAACCAATAACCCCGGTCGTACTCCTATATGACCGGGGAGGGAGGGGAGAGAGGGGGGAAATACAAGAAATCCAGGACGTCAACAAAAGCAGTAGTGTTTGATAATAGTTGTAGTACTCTAGGTCCCCAAAATGTCTGGTATTTTTCGAGGCGGCTCCGTGCTGAATTTGGGTTGATTCAAAGCCTGTTTGTAAGTATGAGTATTTCACTGCTGAATATGAATTGCAAAGTTATTGTACACACACACATAGTGGGAGTTAAGAATTTAGCAATAGGCTGCGGAGTCTCTCTACGAGGCGACGTTTTTCGCAGCCGATCGTACAGGGTCGTGGATTGCAGTGCTGCTGCAGTGGGTTTTCAGGTGCAGCTCGAGTTCGTTGGAGGAAGAGCAGATCTTGTTGCAGACATTGCACGCTGTCTTCCAGGACCAGCACGCGGCATTATCAGATGCTGCTGATGGGGAAGAGGGGATGGGGCGAACTGGGGAAGCACTTTCCATCGGAGGGCTTGGGGAAGGCTGGATCTTCAGGTTCTCAGCTTCATCTGGAGAGCGAGGATCCACGTAATTGGTGCCGTCATTGTCGACATTCCTTTGCACTTGCTTCCGCATAAAGGGCTGCTGCTGGCCTAAAGTCATAACAGGTGTCATCATGGAGACGGCAGGGGTGAGACTCATAGAACTCGAGGTACTTATATTCCCGTTTGTGAAACCAGCCGCAGTTTGGATAACCGAGATTTCATTCATTTTCGGCGGACAAGTCAAGCCGTTCATGTATCCAGGGGGGAGATATGGGAAGTACAATTCTGGCCTCGCATGATGGGGGTAATCTTGCTTTCCATGAGCTGGCATCGGCGGAGGTTGAAATTCTAATGACATTCTTCTTCCTCTTCGCGAGTTACCGTTGCTCTGGGCCATGTGAGTATTCATGTGTACTTTCAGGTTGCCCTTGGTGGTAAATGCTCTGCCGCATACGACGCATTTAAAGGGCTTCTCCCCTGAATGAGTGCGGTTGTGAATTTGCAAAGCGCTAGCACTCGAAAATGGTTTTTGACATATATGGCAGAAATGTTTTGGGAAGCCTGAAGATCTTTTTGATGGAGCTGAAGAAGGATGTTCCGGAAGGTGTCGCTTCTGGCTGCCTTCATTTTCAACCTTGATACTTTTTGGCAAAGGTGCGCATGATACCACAGGGGGTGGCGGGGGCGGGGGTGGTGCTATTGGAGCAGAAGTTGATACAATTGTGGTTGGCGTTGGTACAGAAGGAGCGACCGCAATTGAAACCACTGGTTCTTTTTTCTCGCTGTTGTGGCTATTAACTTGACTTAAGTTCGTTTCGAAAGCCGTCACAGGACTCGAAGTTCGTGGACTTGTAACGTTCGTGGAAGAGTTCGTTTCGCTATCGGGTACGGAATTGTCCGTTGACGCGAATAACAATGGCTGAAGGTCTCGACTTTTGTGGGTTAGCAAATGTTGTTTCATATTACCTTTGGTTGTGAAGCCACGATCACAAACATTGCACTTAAAGGGACGTTCTTTGGTGTGACTGCGGTAATGAATTTCTAGCGCGCTGTTGCAAGCAAAAGTTTTGAAGCAAATTCGACAAGTAGTGGATAACCTACCAGGTGTTGTTGGAAATGGTAAACCAGCAAGTGGTGATGGGAAAAGTTGAACATCAGGTGTTGAAGGGGGCAGAGAAATGTTTGAACTTGAGCTTTTAGGGGTTAAGTCTAAGGCTCCACTTTCAGCTTTCGGTGCAAGTACTCCCGAAGATAAACGTAAATGGTTGCCATTCATAGAAACAGGCGATTCAGATTTTATCATCGAGTCAGGCGTTGATCTGTCATCTGAGATGTCGGACCCAGCTCTGCTAGTGTTCGGAGAGGGTGAATAAGAATGATGGGGTGCTGGAGATTTCTCGCGTTTCAGATCTCTTGTATGATGTCGATTCATAAAAGCGGCGTCCTCAATGCGGAAAAAGCTACCCATTGCAAGGCCCATTCCGAAAGGAGAAAAGGGCAGGGTTTGTGGAATGGAAGTGTTGATTGCCTTGACATGATTCTCCAAAGCTACCAGAGAAGTTGTATAAGCTGGTGAATAAGACGATGTAATAATGGGTTTATCCATATTGGGGGAAGAAATACGAGGTGGGCTTGAAGCATTACTCTCGACATTTAAAGGTGAATTGGAAGTTAGAACGGGAGGTTGAGGAGTTGTGCATTCTTGCTTTGCAGATGGAGGCCTTGAAGAATTTCCAATAGTTGTTGGAGAAGATGATTCGTCCATTGATTGATTATCCGTCTGTTTGAGAGTGGTTTTTATAACACTCTCAATTGGCGTTGAAGAGTGCACCGGAGACGGCGTGAGTGAAGCACCTCCAGAAGATTTAGGCGTTTGGCATAACATTGGTGGGCCTCCAGGTGAAGATCTTGGTGGAAGAGATGATGGAGAAGTAAAAGTAGGTAATAATGATGGCATTACTGGTCGAGGGAAAGAGGTAGCTAAAAGGTGATGTCCTTGTCTTACTTCATTGGCCATAATTTGCTCTGGGTGCATATCAGTTGGTTCTCCCGTGTGCATTCTAATGTGTTGTTGCAAAACTAGAGAATTGGTAAATTGCTTATGACAAACTGGACATTGGTGCAAAACTTGAAAGGAAGATTTGGATCTGTGTACTCCCATGTGAGTTTTGAGATTTCCTTTTGTAGTGAAAGCACGACTACAGATTTTACACTTGAAAGGCCGCTCCCCAGTATGAGTGCGATAATGCATTTGTAGTGCACTTTTGCAGCTCAATACTCTATGGCAAAATAGACACTGATTAGGATCGCTCAACTTATGTTCGATATTATCTACTAGCTGCTGAAGTTTAGATGTTTCAGAAGTTTTGGTTACTTCCATCAAACTTTCCCACGAGTTATCATTTGAACCTGGTTTGGGTAAGAGATCTTGATAAAGATTCGGATCAGGGGAAGGTCCTGCTTGCTCATTCCCATCTTCTTTCTGGTTGCTGGTTGTAGAAACTCTTGAAGACGGTGTGCTTGTCAAGGGTGGTGTTGACATTGGTGGATAGCATGCGGAAGCCATGCTGGAAGGTGGTGACAAATTAGGATGGAAGAAATACGGGAATGTAGGCGCAGAACTGCCCAAATAGGAAGGAATGGATGTAGAAATTCGCACTGAATCATTGTTTTCTGTGGTCGGTATTTTCACGTCATCATCCGCGTTATCATCGATTTCTTTTAGCTCGGTTTTAGGTGAAACCGAAAAGCTATCATCATCATCATTATCAATATCTTCATCATAGCGTGCTTGATCAGTATCTTTTGCACCATTTTCATCTGTGGCATAATCGTCTCCAACTGAGCCCCTAGAGTCATCAGACATGTTAGAAGCTCCATTTGGAGAAATACTTCTGCGCTCCGACTGTGCATTTTCAATGTCCGATTGTCGTCCCATATCTTGTGTATTTGTACTAGTCGGACTTGAGAGGCCTCTGTCATAATAATGAGTAACTAAGGGCAATGGTTGAGCTGGAACCAAATTAGGAGGCTGTAAACTCAAAGCTATAGTTTGACAAGGAGATCCTTGTGTGAGAATTGGAGGTGTTTCTGAGGCTTCGGGTGGTTCTAAAGGTGGGTGCAGATTATCCAGATGTAACGGAACAGGATGTGGATTCATTTTTATGTGAGGGTACTTTTCCTTATGCCTTCCGAAATGCACTTTAAGATTTCCTTTAGTTGAAAAACGATTGCCACAGACGTTACACTTGAATGGTCTTTCACCAGTGTGGGATCTTATATGAATTTGAAGAGCGCTGTCACTACCAAATACTTTGCCGCAAAATCGACATCTATGGCGGAAAAAGGCTTCCTCGCTTCCCTCTTTCTTGACGTCCCCCTTCTTACAAAATCGCAAGATATCAGAACTATTTCCCATTCCACTCAATCCATTTAGCAGGAAAGAACTCCCTGCCATTGTGTTCTGCAGTGCTTGTTCTGTATGCCTCTGCAATAACTCCAGGGTATTTGGCTCGTGAGGTGGTGGCGGTGGGGGTGCAGTGGTCGCAAGAATCGGATTCTCAGTTGTTGATGAACTAGTGGTTGACGTTGCCGTTGCAGTGGTTGTGACCGACAAGTTTTGTGCCTGGGTAACGGTTTCGACAATCCGCAAAGATGTCGAAGTGGTGGGAAGTGCCAGCATCCCTCCATTATTCCCATCTGTACTCTGCGGAGGTGTGAGAGCCGCGGATCCAGTAAGCGAGCCGACAGTTGGAATGCTGGGTATGGCAGCATTGGCAGCTGAAGGCGTCGATCCAACCAGCTGACTCTGCAACTGCTGGATTACTTGGTGAAGCTGGATGATTTGTTGCTGCTGCAGGGTGTACAGAGCCGTGTGCAGCGCAAGGTGCGAGAGATTCGGGTTAGCAGCTCCCTGTTGTGCAACAGCCACTCTTGTGTTCTGGAGTGCCTGAAGGGTAACATTCGTGTCGGGTACAGGAGGCATAACGACGTACTGAGGTAGCGTTTGTGGGTTTGGTGATGAAGCGCGATCTTCTGAACTCTTCTTAATCTCATTCTGGATTTCTTCCTCCGAGTAGCTATTGTAAAGTTTCGATTTCGAATAGTTATCGAGCTCTAAAGGTTGTTCTTCACCTTCAGTAAATGATTCTTTAGGCGGCAATGCGGGAGTCTCTGGGAAATAGGCTTTGACGTTCGACAAAGAGATACCGTACGGCAGATTAGCGATATCTTCAGCGTATTTCTCCGTGTCGTCTTTAAAGTCTTCTGTGGTAGTGTCCAATTCGTCGGTATCATCTAAATCATCACAACTGTCTTCGCTGCCAACCAGAACCAATCGTTTTCTCGTACAAGATCTCTTATGGTCCAAGAAATCTGTCAAGTCAATAAATTCAAGGCGACATTTCCCACAGACATGTTCATCTCCTATACCACTCTCTTCTCCTTCTGCTTCATTGCAAGAGCCTGTGGAAAGAAAACATACAGTTAAAACTTTAAGCAAAAAAATCATCAAGTTTAATAGTACAAAATTAAATGTTCTCCAACATTTATAACATTAGGTTAACATTAAAAAAAAGTTTAAACACTAAACAATACTACATGAGTACTGTAAAAAAGGAAGGTAAAAATGAATTGCTTAATCAACAAAAACCGGTAAAGAGTCATTAGTATAGTTTCCTAAAATAGTTCTTGAATTAAAAATTTATAACTCTCAACATTGTTATATAAAATTACAAAGATAGATAATTATGTATTGAATGACTTTTGTGTAATTGTTATGCACCAAACACACCAAAAGATGTTTAACTGAAAATGTCTCAGACATGTAAAATAGGTTGAAAGTATGACTTATGTTATATTTAGTTTACCCAAACGCATAAAAATTTAATTGTAATACTTTAAAATAGTTTTAATTCAATGAACATCAAGATTTTTTAAGTATTTCAATTTAATCGAAAGAATGCTCTGAGTTTTCGTCCAAATAATATAGCAAATTACGTAATTATTAAAAATAGCTCTTCAAGAAAATCTCGGTTTATTACGATACCTCTTTAAGCCTACCACCGCCTTTTCAATGCTCGCCAATTGTTAAGATCCCTTATATATTCATTCATCCGAGCACAAAAATCTGTTTATTCACAACCCAAGTGAAAGTGAGGGGGGAATTCCCATTCATTGCATTCACGCTTTAATACATTGTCGGCGACAGCATTGGCCTTTTAACAGTAATTTTTGATTCGGTTTGTCAAAACCGCAACTGTTATTTTTAATGATATTCAAAGTAAACGTAATCTTACATATAAGAAGTGCGACCTTTAATTATTGTGAATTACATTTTCTGATCTTCATCTATTTCAATAGTGATCTTGGCAGCGCGGCTATTAGCAATTTGAAGGTCGTTTGTGAACCTTATCTTGTGGTCCGTTAGTGTTTAGATAACGGTAAAATCTTATATTCAAACAAGGAAAATAGTTACATTTTTGACTTATACCTCTATGTTCGAGGAGAAACCCATGGCTAGTGTCCCTTCTTTTTTTTTTTTAAATATTCTATTCAGATTTGATTCATATAAATCATAATTTTTATCATCGTAAATCCATAAAAAAAATATTTTTTGAATAAATTTACTTTATTAATTTGTTAATATTTAAATTTGTTAATATTTATTTTTTGGTACATTAATATGTACAATGTTCAATCTAATAAAATTAAAAAAAAAACAACTTCCTTGGCATTTTACAGTCAGCGCGAGGCCCTGTACAAAAGTACTTATTTTACACCACGTTCGGCCCTTATTCTTATTTTCAAAGCCGTTTCCCCTAGTTTTTTAACGTGTTCAGTTTCATTTAATAATCATTCTGCAATTTGCTAAGAATAGTACTTTACTTTTCATAACCAGCGAGAGGAAATACTGGTGAATGAGGCCTAAACTTCTCGTTAAGTTAATCCAATGGGAATGAATAATTTTCGGAGCTGTATTAAATGCTTTTATAAAAGTTTTTACATGATACACAAATGTAGCTGTATAATTAACTGCTAGCTCTCTGTAGCTGTATAGTGTTTAGTTAGCTTAAATGTGTCTGTAATTTCACTTTTTGTAATTGGTTTGATATTTTATTGTCTAACTATAAATAGAAAAAAAAAATTGCTATTGATTTTAATAATTATTAAGGTTTGGGAGTGGGGTGTCTGCCTTAGTCAAATGTTAGTTATATCGACATATAAAGACATAAGTTGATTGAGTGACCTTCTAATCAAATCTAAAGGGTTGAAACACAATGAAAGGTATCAGGTTCATGAGGAAATTAGTTTTAAGAAGAAACCTTGGGGTGAAAAACACCCCCGTGCGCTTTATGCAGGGTGGATCTTATGCATTTAGTGCGTGTTATACTTATTTTATTTCAAAGGCAACGATAATGTTCGTCGTTCCAACTTAATTGAGAACCACAGGTAAAACAGGGACTATGGTTTTTGCTCCGTCACAACTCAAGACCTAACTGACTAATTTACATTGCCACTGAAATCGCACCGCACGTTTTAAAACCGTAACTCCGGTTTTAGCTTCCGTCGCATATCAAAGATCCAATTTACTTTACATTGGCACTGCGATCTTCCGGCCTGATTTTAGAAAACTCGGACTATAGGCAAAACATTTTTTTTTTAAGGGGGGGGGGGGGAGGGGCGCCATTAAGAAAAAAAATTGTGTATGATTGTTCGTAATGATGATGCTAGTTGGCCGGTATACCATATTTGTTGCTACCAATTTATCGGCTTCCTTAAAACATCGATGAAACCAATCACGTTAGGTCAGTGCCTGAGTCAAATACAAGCTAAAAATAGAGGGGAGTCTCAGAAAATTTTAAAATTTGCTAGAATTTTTGGGGTCTGCAGCAGTTAGCATAATAGAAACCAAAATTAAGGATCAGGCTCTGCCGCAAGTACATTACCGGAAACAAACGATCCTTACAGCTTTGTCAAAGTTGCCCAGCAAGATGCTAAGGTGTCGGCTTTGTTTGGGGAAACAGCATTTATCAATTAGTCACATTCGAGAGCCCACTCTCGATATTATAATAAGGCCACTCGCGTTCCACTCGGCTTGCTGCTTCTAGCATTTATTTTACCCCCCCCCCCCCAAACTGTCGCATGATAACTCATAACACAATTGATTGTCTCCGCTGAATTGAAGGACTTCAGCTAATCGTGGATTTAATTTCAAATCTATTCGCGGATGGCATTAGAATTTCGAAATGGTAATTTGACGTTTGGCGCATGATGCTTTTATTTGCGTGTCAATTATTACATAAATTGTAATGATGTCAATTATTATTATTGATTGTAAGTGGAATGGATTTGTGGTTTAAATAAGTGGGGTTGTTTGATAATGTTTCATGTAATAGCATCTAGTTTTTTGTATATCAATGCTGGTAAATATTAAGTTATTCATATGATAATATTATGTTTTTACCTACATTTGAATTAATTTCATTAGGATGATTGGTATTTTTAAAAAATTATTTTAGGTAAAGTAAAACTACAAAAAGTTAAAAACATCCTTAACTCAAACATTGAGTTTAATTGTACACAATTTTTTTAAAAATAGAAAAACAACAAAGTATAAAAAATCCATAAAACATAGATTTCAATCTTGTAAGTGGTGACCTTTCTTTTGCTTCTTGAAGGAAAAAGTGAGATACATACACAGAAAACATTTTTAGTTTAAAAGTATTTTAGAACAGTAAATACATAACATACATTAATATTATGGAAAACACTGCATCTTTAAATTAAAAAAAAACTTTTGTATTATGTAAAGCTTCACACTACTTGAGTAAATCACAATTTCTGGATGGCCATACACAAAAGTATGTACTTACAAAAGTAGATTTTTGCAAAAACATGGAGCCTGTTCCTTTTAGAGACATTTTCACTTCACTCAATTCATCCGCCAAAAAACGAATCTCAAACCTTTTCTACAACGAACCCCAAGAACGCAATCTACCCAAGACTCGAAAAGTGCTATTTTTTACAACGACAACAATTCCTTTATTTTTCACACAGTTTACTCCCCGTATTGAAAACGCTTATTCAATTTTCGGCCTCGGCACTCCGACCCCCTTTCACTTATTTTTTGTCACTTTATTTTTCGCCAAAACTTTTTTTTTCTCTCCCCAAGACTTCGTAAATTATCCTTTTTTTCTATATCAATCAGCTAGAGCTACTACACTACAGCACGCGAATACAAAGGAGCAGGGCCCTTTATTAAAAGATTGACTCCGGTCTGAGCACAGCCATGGCACACGAACTTGGTGCCGAAGAATATGAGTGATAAAGCACGTGCTCTGGGTACCGAATCCAGATATTACTAGGCCACTTTCTGCAGCCAGCCGGATCCAATTGCCTGATGGATGAAGGCAGGGAAACCCCTTTCTTCATATTATCACAATACCATGAGAGATTCAGTTTTTGAGAAACTTTTTTTAGGATCAACCCTTCCCTCTTTTGTCAAATTGTACAGTGAAGCATTTTCAGATTTTTACTTTCCCGAGCCGTTTTCGAAGTCGAATAAGAAATGAGGTAGTAGCTTTTATGGAATAAAAATGGGTTGAATTCATTTATTAACATTTCCCTGCCACCTTCGCCGATGGAAAAGTAAGGATGCTGTTTTGTAAAATGAACGGGATGAGTCTAGCTTTGACGCACTAAAATTTTTTTCATTTGCTAGGTGGCCTTCTCTTTTGTGAAACCGAGAAAATGCTTGGACAAAAACGTTTTATATTTGCTACTTTACATTGTCAGCATATAAAATTTATTTTCTTAAAGTTTTTTTTTTCTTTTTTAAACTATCAGCTTCTAATAATGCAAAAAGTGTCTGCTTTTCGAATAAATTGAATATTTATCAATACGATGTAAATTAGAAAAAGAAATCAAAATATTGCATTATTCGCGAACACCAATCAAACATCTGAGAAGCTCCTTTTAATTAGATACAAATTTCAAGTTATGAGAAACTGCATAAACATATGTACTTTTAGCAGCATGGCTCAAATAAGTAAAGATATTTTATAAAAAAAGGTACAGTCTGAACTAATATGTTCTGGTCAATGCTGGGCAACGCCGAAGATATATCGAAAAAAAGACGAGGCTATACATTAATTGAAATTGTTACACTAAAAATCCCTTTTATAAGATTCTGAAGAGAAAATACGGGGCTATCCATAACTCAGGGTTTATCCTCTGTGAGTTTAAGCAAGTTAAGCCCGTCTAAAAGAAGACGAAACACCGGCAAAGAATTGCCATAAAGCATCCTGGATCCACACGTCAGGACATATCAAAATAAGGATGATCATAAAAGACCCATTCATTTGGGAGGGTGACACAGAAAAGAGGTATAACTTTGGTCATTGCGGAAAAAGTTGGTCAAGTGTCATTCCGGATGACGGCGGGCCAAGGTAATAAAGGTAGTTAAAGTATTAAACTCTGGTCTTGAGAGTCAGCGATTTATACCGAGTCCTGACGTCCCCATATCCGGGCAAATCCCCATTTTGCCGCGGTTTCGCTCCATTAGACGAGCCCGCCAATTTTTCTCGATCAGCCCTTGGCGAGCCCGGCGATTAAGTTTAATTCTCCTAAGTGATTTGGCACGTTTTTATTGGTTCCCTTCCGCCAAGATGAGGCTATATATTAATCGAAGACGTAACCTTCCGAAATAAACGCATTTATTTTCTATGCTTCTAATTCGCAGGCTGGAAAGTGACCCCCCTTTCATCTAAAGCTCCCCCCTTCGAAGGCGTGGATTGTTAAGCCGCCCATAAGCCGCACATTTGTCTTGTCTAGGCCGATGTTTGTCTTCGAGCCTCCCTATTGTTGACGATGGTTAGGTAAGGCCTTCTTTAAGGCCTAGGGCGGGAAGGCCTAAATGAACGAGATGAAGATGCAAAAGGGGGAAAGGAAAAAAACCCAAAAACTTAATAAAAAGGAAAATCACATGGGGGGGGGGGATCTTAGATGAAGACTGAGGAGAATTATAAGGGAGGGGGGGCTGTTCAAAATGCGCCGAGAATATATTGCTGATTGATGAAAAGCAAGGGCATTTGGCGGAAAATTGAGCTCGCTCCAAAATGAAATAAAAGAGATGGCATAGTCTTTTCAACCTCGTTACGCCATTTTATATGTATCGAAAAAAAAGATCACCAGAGAGGCGGGAGATTGCAGCAAGTTGACATGGGGATTAAGGCGGAAAGAATAAGATGCGCAAGAGTAGTTGAATTTGCGCGAGAACCGCTCAGCCG
This sequence comes from Hylyphantes graminicola, assembly GCA_023701765.1. NCBI lineage: Eukaryota > Metazoa > Arthropoda > Arachnida > Araneae > Linyphiidae > Hylyphantes > Hylyphantes graminicola. Next base: position 42,898,800 of record CM043122.1, on the reverse strand, counting down.
GATGAGTAATGCAAATGACACCGGGTCCCTTCAATCGTCGGATCACCCATGGAAATGAAAGTAAACGATATTAATTCCAAAAAGACTTCTCGATCAGACTTAATTTTCGGAAAAAAGGTGTAAACGGAAAGACAAAAAATGGCCCTTTTTCTTCCGAGCGAAGGATTATGGGAGTTTCATTCGATTGAATTTCTAAATGGATCATGGATCGATCATTAGTTGGAGGCGAAGAAGCGTTCCAAAATTCCACTTACATTAAAAAAGAACTGGAGAAACTTGATCAAAATAGAATGGGATGCAGCATACCAGATTATTTTACATTTCACACTTTGGAAAGGCGGACTTTTTTACCGATGGATGGCATGATTATGCCTCAATTTTTCGCGATTCCTATTTTTATGCCTTGCTGATTCAATACGGTATAAAATAGATTCCTTTCTTTAGAAGACTTGAGGCACTGGGAGCAGCATCTTAGGCATTTTATGGGACTTTATTTAGTCTTTTATGGGAAAAGCGAAGTTGAGTATTTTATTTTTCGTTAAAATTTAAATAAATTTTCAGTGTTTAGAGTTCATTAAGTACTTTTATTGAAAACGTCCTTCTTCTAACATTTTAAAGAAATTAACAAGAAGCAAAAGTTAATCTAGATTAACTCCTAGAATATTAAGTTGAGCGTAAAAATATATGGCAACGTTACATAATACCCTCTAAAAATACCCGCTGAATTTTATGGTATAAAAACTGGATGTTCAGTTTAAAGCCATAAGGCATACATGGTATTATTCTGAGTTGACACCAACGCCACATATTGTTTACTGTGAACTACTCCTATTCCTTGATAGCAGCGAACCCGTTGTATACGGAAGGAAGTACACTCCGTGCCAACCTAAATTGAGTAAAAACAAAGAGTAAAAAGACAGAGGAAAAAGCGCGATTGGTCCGTTAGGTGGAAACACTTGTAAGGTAATATTTACATACAAAATTATCTGAATACAATTTAACCACTTTTTATTCTGATAAAATTGCCAAATTTTCTCAAATCTGTTAGACCTTAGACGAAATTAAGGTTTTAGATATGTTTTCTGGATGGATTCACAAATAATTTATGGAACTCTTTACATTCGTGGAAGGATCTTCTCCATAGCATATTTCTATTTTCCCAACTTCGGTTGGCAAGGAATGTGCAATAGTACGGATAATAAGAAAAAAAATCAAAATATATTCCTAGGAAACAATCCCAAACTTTCGAATTGGGGCTAAAACCAACAAATATATAAATATATTTTGTGAAAGTAACTTTTTTTAAGTGTACATATTTTGAAACCACTTATTTCAGAAGTAGCAAATTAATTTTTGAGGTTTTATTATTGTTCTAGATTATTTTTAATAAAAATTCAAATAATAGAAAAGAAATACTTTTAAGTACTTTAGTTTTTAGTTGTAAGTGATATTACTTTGAAAAACAATAACAAAGTTTGGAGTTTTTAATTCTAATAAAGCCTTTACTTAAAAGCAATTTTGATTTAATTTCTAAAAAGCAAAAATATGTAAACAAATACCTGCTTACTATTCAACTTTCTAGAATTTGCTTGATAAACAATTCTTTGTTTATTTTCAGAAACCTTGTGCATACAAGTAACTTTCCCTAAAGTAAATATTTGCCATGTATTTGAAATCGGTGAAAAATTTGATGGGAAACGGAAGGGGTTTGAAGTTTTGAACTGTAGTTCGATATTTTTTTTATTTATTTAATTAACTCTCAAAAGAATTCTAACTTAAAAAATATAAATGTATTATTTTTAAAATGTATGTGAACATATTAGTTAAAATCTCTTGAAAAGCGATATTAAATAATTTTTTTAAAAAATTTAGTCATTTTTTGCAATCAACTTGATTTCAACAGATTGAGTTATCATTCTGTTTCATTACTCCAAAAAGTTTCGGAATTGTAACAATTTTGGTAAAAAGTAACAACAATCTACTATAATTTTTTTAAAAATTGCTTTGTTAATTTAAAACCGAATTATTTAAATAAACATTTTCATGTTAGTTATGCAACATTTCGTAGCACCAAAATTTTGACTTTCATAAATCTAATACATACAAAAATGTAAAAATACTGAAATCATAAGAAAATTGTTACATTTGTACTTCTAGTATTACTTTTCTAGTTCTCAGTTTTAGCAAAAATATTTTTCCTAGTAGCTGCAACGGCTGTGTAATGAAATATTTTACCATATTTTCGATTTCGGTTTTACCAATTTTCAGGTTTATGTTTCCAAAATCTGAAAAATGGCTCAAAAGAAACCGTAAATTTTGTAAATCCTTTCACCACACATCCGTTGCAGCTACTAGAAACGTGTGCTATGGTAAAACCAGACTCAAGATTTTTGAAAATTTAAACAAAAAGTCTTGGGAATTTTCAAGTTTAAAAGTAAGTTAAGAAATTTAAGTTAAGTTTTCTAGGGAGACACACTCAGGTTAAATCCCTTAAAAAATCACCAAGTCACAATATTTCCTTAGAAGTAATAAAAAACATTTTCAAGTAATTTCATAAGAAGATTATTGTGAATATTCTCTTACCTAAAATATCTTTATAAGCCATAATGCTATAGCTGATACTTAAGCAATTTTATAAACGCATTAAAAATACAAACTTAGGAGGTCGTTATAAGCTATCTTTCTGTAACTGATACTTAAGCAATTTTATGTCTGCAGCATGAGTCTAGAATTGAGTCAACATTTAGAAAAGAATAATTACTTTTTCCGCATGATGTGTGCAACTTGGAATGGTTATTATGTTGTGCATTGTTGCATTTGCGCAGCGAAATCTCAGATATTGTTATTTAATCGTTTTTCACACCTGCGCACTTTCCCAGATGTTAAAACATTTTCATTTCCTCTCAATTTTCGATACTTGATTCTAAACACTTTCTCACGTAATAACTTGAGCAAGGGAAATGGTCGACTTTTTTTTTATTCTTACCGATTAGCTGTCAAAAAATATTTTCATTGCTAAGGACTTCGCGCCATTGGTTTGTAAAGGTTGTAGGTCTGAAATTGACTTTGTATGGTCAATTCCTGTTAATTGGTCACACTTTTATTGAAACAGTTGCACTGTCAATCTTTTTTCTGAATCCGTGAATAAAAAAAACCTTAACATCATAGAATCATTTCAGATACCATTAAATAACACCAATAGTCAGGATGATAGAAGATGCAACAAGAACTTCATGACGCAATGGAATTTTGTTTAACACACGAATAATGGAGATGAAGCAATGGAATAAAGATAAAAATTAAATTATATGCATTCATTTCCCATGTATACATACGGTCAGGAATACTAACAGATACGGTTATGCGAAATATGACAAGAACTTCAAGGAGCAATGGATTTTGTTTGATAAATTGACATACATAATAATAAAGATAAAGCAATGGAATCAGGTAAAAAAACTACATGCATGGATGTTAAATTGTATTTTTTAGCCAAATTAAATTTTATAGATGGCCAATTAAATGCATTCTATTGCTCCATTACTTAAAACTTTACATTAATCCTTGAGACAATATCTTCAGAGCCGTTGCACAGTTGTTAAACCAATGCATCTGTTTGCCGAGTTTCAAAGTCGATGGAAATTATTCCCCACAAATAAAAGCGTGACATAAACATATTATTGCCATTAAGCTTTTAAAAGGATTTAATGGGGGCGAGCCTTTTCAAATTTATACCAAATCTTTTTTAACATTATTTTTAATCAGAAAGTTATTCACTCAAGATTTTAATTTTAAATATATTTTCTTGATGAAGCAGCTTGGAATTTTTACTTATTTTGTGTTCAATATAAAATGGAGGCCTTAATTACGACAAAGCGATACTTGATTATTAATTTCCTAGAGAGCTTCAATTCCTTAATTATGCATAATGAAAAGCATTATTTATGATTTGACAAGTTTAGCGAAGCATTATAATTTATAAATAATTAATGTTTATCTGACATTTCCTTATAAATTTAATATTCCCTAAGGATTTACGTGGCAAATATTTTAAAGGTTTTAGTGAAATGTCGGACAGAAGTAAATGTCATATCATATTACGCATTTAAAAATCTTTTTTAAGGAATACCAAAAAAACCTTATTTTTTTACAGGCTTCAAAGTATATTAGCTATAAATTTCAAGATATACATAGTTAACAAAAGCATTTTCTGAAAATTGCCTACTAGTACCAACAAATTATAAAATTAACTACCAATCATAATTTAATTTTTACAATGGTTTTGTTATACATAAATACATCATTTGCTATAGAAACTCAAATCGATAGATAGATTCATAAGCCAAATGAAGAAAAGCATTATGATAAAAAAAAATAACCATTTTGGTATGTTGGTAAAGTTAAGTGATTAATTCATTTAAATAACTGTCATAAAATAAACTTCCCTTAAACCTTAATCGCGAAAAAGTTCATTATCACATTCCTTTATTTTATCATAGTAAAAAAAACCCGAAAAAAGTCATACGAAAAGAACGCTTTCCAGTTTTTGAACTAAAAAACCGTACAGAACAAAGACTCAAATATCAACGGATGACACTGATGTGTTATCAAAACGATGAAAAAACCAGTGTTAAATGATTCCTATCACCTGGTGAAAAATAAATATTAGCTTCACATGCACTTTAGTGTTCACTGAATCATCATTTGATAACTGACGGGTAGCCTCGTTTCACACTGCCTAACTTGGAGCATTAGGATACAATTTTTTTTACCAAACATTTTCGAAAACCATTATCATTTTCTAAAAAGGAAGTGTAAAATGCTAGAATCTAGCCAAGCGAGATTCAATAAAACGAAATAAAATTGTCGGTGTATAAAGATGTCTTCAATAGAGAAAAGTGCCGAGGATGTTATAAATACAGTATTACTGTTTTTCTAACATCCTCTCTCCACACTTTTTTATGAACCTGTATTTTTTCTCTATTTTTTATTATAAAATTTTACCTACTTTTTCTACATAAATTTTAGTTATTATGAAAATTTAGTTTAAAAACTTAAAACTAATTTAGCATATATATAGTACATAAAACAGCATTTTGCATTCGAAATAATTGTTCATTGATTATTTATTTCTTTAGTTTAAACAAAGGGAATTTTTTTTATTTCAATTAGAATTCTTCGATACATGGAATAATAATCTTTAAAGACAATTGGATGATATAATTTTGATAAACAAAAAATTTAAAAGAGTTTGAATTCGGGTGCTAATAACAAAAGTGCATTTTTATGTAAAACTTTGTATGAAACATTAATGTATGGTTCATGTTTTATTCATATTTTCATTTGTTAAAAAATCTTTAAATTCCACAATACTTTGTTTCAAAAGAGTGCTTGAGACAATAATTATAGAATTCCATTACTACGCTCGAATCAAAAGACGAAAGAATTTTCTTAATAAACGTAACTCTTTTCTTTTAGTTTTTTTTTATAAAATCCCTTTGTTTGCTCAGATCTCACTCATAAGTAGCGCTCCCTGAACAAAGACAGTTAAGCAGCTAGCAAATGCCAGGAAAAAGAAACCCTAATGTGAGTTATTCAAGAAGCAAAAGAATATTTCCACTTTACAAAAGAAATCAATCTTTTTGTTCCAGCCATCATCTAAAAAGAAAACCATAAACGCAGTCTCTATCAAGCCAAGCATTTCTGCTGACTAATTAGCACATCGAGATGCCTTATGGTTTATTTGGAGCCAAAAATCAAAGGCCGATAAAAAAAAATTTCCAACCGGCATAATTGCATATTTAAAATATTCATTAAACTGGGCATTGTCAATGTGCACTGTAAAGATAAGGCGACGGCATAACCGCTAAAGAGAATGAAAAGAATTTTTTATATCAATTTTTTTTGTTTGTAAGTGAAGCCGATGTAAATTCAATATTTAGCCGTTAGTTTGCGCGATCTTTTTTAAATTGGAAAGGAAGTTTACATTGACACAATATCAGCGGAGTTAGGTATAAAAGGAAGACCAGATAATGTCAGGCCTTTGTGTCCTCTAAGAAATCTAATGATTCAAGCTTTTTTTTTCTATCTTTGGAGGTGGATCGCTGCTGAAAAATGTCCGCTGAAACACGGGCATAAGAAGCGACGGCGGCTAAAATAACCAGAAAACAAACAAAGTGTCAAGAAATAAGAGCGCGCGATTAGAAGCGATTGTGCCGAATAAAAGAAAGTCTTCAGTAAAATGTAAAACGAACAAGAGGAGAAAGAAGACAAGAAAAAAAATGGCTACCGTTCAACTGATTTAATCACGAAATATTTACATTGTGTTCTTGTTCTGGTTTGTTTGTCTTAGGGCGGCTGGAAGGCTTTCTAATCCTGTGACGCGATCAATTATTTTTCTATCAAACGAACTAATCACTGACTTCAGCCTTGCAAAAACTCACTCGGATGAGGGGAGTCTGAAGCTTATTAAGTAAAACTCATTTTACATCTTTTTGCCGGATTTCTTAACGGGTTCGAAAAGCGTTTAATTAGACGATCTCTTTGTTCTTCTTCATACGCCAATCACCGGACGCTGAAGTTCTTTGATAAAGTTGTAAAATATATTTTAATTATTTAAAAATGAGTTCCATATGCTGGTGTAACGTCGGACTCCCGGTAGCAGAAACCGCGCAGCATGGCAGCAATGCTGCGGCCCGATCGGGGGCTGCGGCCAAATTGCCGAACTTTCGGCAATCCGAAAGTCGCGGAACTCCGGCCGTCCGAAGGTCGCGGAATTCCGGCCGTTCGAAGGTCGCGGGATTCCGGCCGTCCGAAGGTCGCGGAATTCCGGCCGTCCGAAAGTCGCTGAACTATGGGGGTCCGAATGTCGCGAAACTCCGTCGGACCGAATGTCGCGAAACTCCGGCCGTCCGAATGTCGCGAAACTCCGGCCGTCCGAATGTCGCGAAACTCCGGCCGTCCGAATGTCGCGGAACTACGGCCGTCCGAAAGTCGCGGAACTCCGGCCGTCCGAAGGTCGCGGAACTCCGGCTGTCCGAATGTCGCGGAACTCCGGCGGTCCGAATGACGCGGAACTCCGGCCGTCCTAATGTCGCGAAACTCCGGCCGTCCTAATGTCGGAATTCCGGCCGTTCGAAGGTCGCGGGATTCCGGCCGTCCGAATGTCGCGAAACTCCGTTCTACCGAATGTCGCGAAACTCCGGCCCTCCGAATGTCGCGAAACTCCGGCCGTCCGAATGTCGCGAAACTCCAGCCGTCCGAATGTCGCGGAACTACGGCGGTCCGAAGGTCGTGGAACTCCGTCGGTCCGAATGTCGCGGAACTCCGGCCGTCCGAATGTCGCGAAACCCGAATGTCACGAAACTCCGGCCGTCCGAATGTCGTGGAACTACGGCCGTCCGAAAGTCGCGGAACTCCGTCCGTCCGAATGTCGCGGAACTCCGGCCGTCCGAAGGTCGCGGAACTCCGTCGGTCCGAATGTCGCGGAACTCCGGCCGTCCGAATGTCGCGAAACCCGAATGTCACGAAACTCTGGCCGTCCGAATGTCGTGGAACTACGGCCGTCCGAAAGTCGCGGAACTCCGTCGGTCCGAATGTCGTGGAACTCCGGCCGTCCGAAGGTCGCGAAACTCCGTCGGTCCGAATGTCGCGGAACTCCGGCCGTCCTAATGTCGCGGAACACCAGCGATACAAATACATTGATTTTCATGACTTTTGGTAGCTTTTTGTTCAAATTCATGACTTTTAATGACAAAATTTACCCTATGCAAAAAATGCATGACTTTTTATAAGCGCGAAAACCTTGCATTTAGTCAATTAATTTTTTTATGAATATTAGTTTGCGATGTTTAGCTTGTTTTTTTTATTTTATATGTATGCACATAATATTTATATTTGTGCACCTAAGCCACAAGACTTCATCCACCTGGCATAATAACTTAATTTCGACCCCTGGAGTTTTGTAGGATTAAAGCTATCGATAATATATCGAATTCGCTGGGGGGGGGGGGGGGGGGGGGGTCCTTATTTCTTACAGCCAAATTTCCCCCTAAAATCTCATGCTGCAGCCACATTCAGAAAGTTCTGCTACTGGGGTCGGACTATACTTTTTCAGTTCGAATTTGAAGTACTGATGTGAGATGTTTATCTTATTAAATTGATTAATGCGTCCATAATCGCAAAAATAACCAATTAGGAATTGAAGACTTTCTTATAAAATTCCTAAGAGTTTCTTTTAAATATAAAAGTGTAGCAAATAAAAAATGCTAAATAAAACATCCTTATTTAAAGATTTCAATTGCCTTATTACAAATTACTTTAAATTTGAACGCAATCTTTTTTTAGTAATTAGCTAACTATATCAAGCAAAATTTAATTATATTAAATTGAACTTGGTGGCAGTGGTGTAACATTACTCCAAACCATTGAAACCATGAAATTTAACCAGGTAGTATGTTTGAACTATTGACAGAATTCAATAATGTTTAAGAAAATATTTAAAGAAATTTTTAAAGAAAATATCTGGGTCTAGACAAATGTAGGACATAAGTTAATCAAGTGACCTTCTAGTGAAATCTTAAGTTAAACACCCTCGAATTTTTTTTGGGGGGTTAATAAGGATATTTGTTTTAAACAAATTTCTTGGGGTGTAATACTACCCCTTTTTACAACAAATTCTACTTTTATTGAAAATTAAATTTTTCATACTTAATTATACTTTTGATACTTAAAACGAAAATAAAATTTAGCTTAAAACTCATTTTTTCTTTAAAATAGAAAAAAAATACATACTAGAATTGAAGAAGAAAACATTCAAACCAATTTCACACAAACACAGTCACGGTTACTTACAACTCTGCCAAAACAATGTATCTATGTCTTGGCATCCATGTTATGATGAAGGGATCTTTTTCTAGAGATTTAAAAAACCAACCAGGAATGCTTTGAGGAATTTTTTGGCAATTGTTTACCGCACCACAGTATTTGCCAGCTACTTTCGCTGTCGAACTATCGGGTAATTAAAAAGCAACAGCTGAAAAACAGCAGTCAGATTTAAGTTTTATTGTGTTTGATTTGCTTTGGTTTTGTTTTGTCAAATGCCTCAAAGCGAATTAAAAAAAAGTAATGTTAAACATAACATTCTTTGCATTTTTGAAGAATCTATTTGCTATGTTGTGTTTTTGAAAATTACAATAATAATATAATGATAGAATAACGCTAAATTGTTTTTTACGCGTTGTTCCTTAAACATTTTTTTAAAGATGCTGAACTTAAGAAACAACTGTTCGTTATTTTTAAAATTGTTATATTTTTTTTTGCTTAAAGTATATTTTAAGACATTAGAAAAAATTATAGGAAAATCAATTTATTAATTATCAATTTCTTCCATTGAATGCCTTTTATTGAGATAAAATTAAAATTTTTAAATTCCAATAAAAAGAACCCGTTGTAAAATTGTGTTTCAAGTTATTACATAAATATTATCTGTTTTACTGTTCAGTAAAGGCATTTTAAGTAACTTTTGAACAGCACATAAACCACGCTCTCTTTTACTATGTAACTGAATACACCAAATATGAGCTTGTAATATTCTGTAAAATTTCCAATTTTCATTTTCTGTAAAAGTTTTATAAATCTTGCACTAAAGATTTTTAATAGTGTTCCACTTCAAATACAATCTTTAAATAATCTTTCTTCCTTCAAAAAGCAATGAAAAAATATTTTGATTCATGTTCCCGATATAGAGAACTATTTTGATTATGCATATACATTAATTATTGAAATAAAACTACTGTACATGCAACTCATTTGTATTGACTAACCATCCTAAATATACCCCCGACACTTCTGCTGCCATAATAATATTTTTAAACTTGTGATTTAATATTTGTTCGTTTTTTGTGTTTTTAAGGTAGCTCCCTACCTTGAGGGGTCTACTTTTTTAATACTTTAAAATTAACTATTTTTTTAAGTGGTAATGTTGAATAATAATGTTAAATGAAATATTTGACCACAAAAAATTAAATTAAAATTTTATTTTAAAAAAATGCTAATTTTGAAGAAATTTGCTTTAAAAATAAGCGTTTGGGAAAACACCATAAGTCAAAAAATATTTCATTTGTTCCTTAAATATTTGGCAGAGTTATTTATTAGACCCTTTTACTTGTTTTGAAATGAGATTTAAGCAAAATTCCTAATATTTTAGGAATTACATGGTGTCAAAGCTACTTTCATAGAATTTTTTTAAAAAAAGGGAATTTTAATATTAAAAAGTCCATAAGATAAATTCTTTTAGTTATTTTACTTAGATCTCATTTCAAAACACACATGAAGTTATAATATACATGCTATGAAAATTTTATTACATTAAGTAGTTTTTGCGATATCAGGTTAAAAAACATTGTTGTTGAAAAATACCGTTCATCAGAAAACAGTATAAAGTACCATACTTCTCTTTAAAAAATCGAGTTAGAAATCAGATAATTGCTATTATAATATTCAGTGTACACGTTTACAGACACATAATCACAGGATTTAATTAATGTTGGCTTAATATCTATTTTGTGCCATATATTTCGCAAAAAAAATCATAATAAATAATAATAAAAAAAATTACAGGAAATATTTGATAATTTGACAACTATTCGGAAATATTTGACGTAACTTTTGATTCAAATATCGTAGATTAAAAATCTCAACTGTTTTTGAAAGATAAATAATAGGACTTGATTGTAAAACAATAAAAAAATATGAAAATTGTCATTAATTTTCATTTTCAAGGTAGGCAGATACCTTAAATTTACATCATATACTTTTTTATGTTCGCCAATATGGTCCTTGTGACCCTTGGTGTTCTGTCTACTGTATTATTACTTTCGCATTTGTTTTTACCTCAAATTAATGTCTGTTATTTTTTTGTGCAATCAAATTATTATTATATTTATTTTCATTATTATTAATATTGAGAGGACTACTTGTTGGCCAACATTTAAAATAAAAGTTAGGGCACTACATTCACTTTTACTATGAAACCAACTTAACTTGATATGACATTGTAATATTGAGATAGAATTTTCGGCTTAGGCAATCATGCCGACTGATCTCTCAATATATTAATTCTTCGAAACGCTTCATTAATACAATCCAACACGCTTCATATGAAATATTTTGCGAAGTTCAGCGAATGATATTTGACGAGGATGTTTACTGACGCGTTAAAGTCATTCATTAAAATGTACATTTCACTCGAATAAAACACACGTTTTCCAAATTTGACACCTCTTTTAGAATTTCATAACTCTGATCTAACAGTCGAGACTGTTATTTGCATTACGTAGCAATTATGAATAAACGCTGGGAGATGGAATTTCGATCTTTCCTGATATTTGGGATTTCTAACGTAAAATGAGATGAATATAAAATAATCAGTTTGCAATGCACTTAACTATGGCGTAAATTTAGTTAGTTAGTTTCCAAATTGTTTATGTAGGTAGCAGTTATGATCCATTACTTAAAATATAAAACATGTTATTTTAACTTGGGCTTTCGTGATTTTCTCAAAAACTATATTATGATGTTCATAGCTCTTTTAGTTCAAGCTGTAGGATAGTCTCAGTCAGACAGGTTGACATGCAGTCTGACAATGTTCAAAGCCCACTTTTTTGGAATCAGCACTCTGTAGAAAACACGAAATCTTATTTTTGGGTTTTCGACACCTTCGCAATGCTTTCTTTATCTTATATTTCTTAGTAGGCAATTGAAAGTAAATCATAGAAATGAAAAAAAAAAAATATTAATGCCAATGTCTAAAACGTTTCAGAAGAAAACATATTTTATGTAAAACTGGGTGAATAAATTAGTTATAGTTTATCTAATTAAATAGTAAAATTAGGAGTGACATGCACCTTTTATGGCTAACCAAGTTAAATCGCATTTATTTATGCATATTTTAATAGGTAATAATTTGTAAAAAGATCACTGAGTATGAAACAAGAAACACACTTAACTCGAAAAGAAATTAAATTCAGAAGTTTGTGAATTTTTAAAGATTTCACGCAAGAAAATCTAATAAACTGAATGTAAAAAGAACAGTTATTCACGTATTTATTTATTCATTTCTAAAAGTTAAAAAAGCTAGGAAAATACATTGATGACATACATTATTTTAAGCACTTAACTTTTTATTTATGAATACCAGACGAAAAACGTGCCTTAAAAACTTTTCACTTAGCATTCATCATCATAAATAAAAATATTCTTTTCGGAAAATGTTTTGCTTGAAAAGGTAAAACACACTTGGTTTCAGTAGAAAAGGGATGCATGTCTTTAGTAAGAACCAGAACATGAGCCTATTTTCTTCTAGGCGACATTAATAAAAAAACAATCCCCGTTTTCTCATTTTTTTATTAACTTTACGATAGTAATAATCATTAATTCCTCAAAGAGGGTTGAAATTCTAAAAATGAGATAAAATAACGTAGAAGCAAAAAAATGCAGTAATTTCAGTAACATGGGTTCTGTAGCACTTAGGACAAACGTACAAGTAGTAACGATTGCAATTATTGCGTAAATTATCGCGCATTCTAAAATTGTAATCCTAATTCGCATATAGATGAAGGCGGCGGTTAATGATAATATTTTTTCAGGCTGTTTTGGGGGCAAAAATAATTATGACCATTAGCAATCGTCATTTTCGGAAGAAAATAATTACGGCTTTAATTTTTAGTGGACTATTTTCAAGATTTTTTGTACCACAAATTGGGGGGGAGGGTAATGAAATTTGATAATACCCTTCCCCTCCCCCTTTTGGTAAATCTACACAGACTCATTTCTTTATTGGCTCGTGAGACTTGACATTATATTTGAACTTATGCACAATAATATACTTAATTATTTGAACAAACTTAAATTTCTTTTTAAAAAAATGTGTTTGGCCATAATTTATAATATTTTTTAGGTTTGTTAGGCTGTTTGATAAATAGTTTTGGTCAATTTTTTACCCAATAATTAAAAAAAAATTTGCTTCTTAGTAGGCCTCGGTTTAGAAAGGAAAAAATTACAATTTGATTATTGTTCGTTTTTAAAATTTTCAAATATATTTACAATGCTAAGAAAGGAAACGTGAATATACTTTTTAATAATTATTATATCATACGAACTAGTATTATAGGTTTGTGTAAAATTTAACATACACTGTGAATGTGAAATCATTGTCTAGCATACTCTTTTCTTCGAAATGTGTTTCTTCTTAAATTGGGGTGGTAGGGGATAGAGGATAAAAAAATTGATAAAACCTACACCACCAGATGTTTACAACTTCATACCAACAAAAGATGACACATTTTATAACCCAAGCCCAATAATGGGAAGAATCTACGTTTGTGCAAAATGAAAATTTGGCAGGAAGAAGAATTTTTTTAAGTACAACAACACGTAAAAAATGTATATAAAGAAGGAGGACGAAAAGAATAAAGATAGGCGTGGAGCAAAAAAAAAATTATAAACAAAACGCGCCGCAGAAAAATAATAACACTAAAAAATATAAAACAGTTGCAAGAGAAAGACAAAGTGCCAATAACTATTTTTGTCATTCCTTTTCACAGCGGCATGTCGCCAAGAACGTTCTAGCCAAACTGTCAATGATGCAAAATGCAAGTCTAAAATCGGGTAATATTATGGGAAGTGACAGGCCTTCAGAAAAATCCCGTGAGGTCGTTTTATGAAAAAGGAATAAAATGATGAAAAAGTAGGAAAAAAATGAAGAAAAAAGTTGAATAAAATGCATTAGCGGCTGAGCTTGAGTATATGTTAGGTGAGAAGTAAAATAAGTCTTTTAAAAGGACAGTTTTATCCTGCAATTGTTTAATGAACAGCGTGACTTTTCTTTTAACAACTAATGAAAATTACTATAAGTAAGTTGATAGGTTGTTTACATACTACTTTAAAAATAAGTTTTCAAAGTGTCTAAGACTCGACTACTGATCAGATAAAAGTGAGATAGGCCAGATAGTCAGTGTGCCACTATAGAGTAAAAAAATCTTAAATGCATTGTTTATTTGATAAGGATATTTGGTACACTGGACGTATTTCAAACATAGCTATTAATCGACTAATTTTGGGTTTTTTCAATTGCTCTATGATTCATATTTCCTTGTTGACTTTGGCGAAGTAAGGTACCTTGTTGAGTACATATCTATTACATTTTAGCCTAACTTCATGAAAAATATTGCTACCGCTCGACTTAAGGATATGAAGTAATAGAGCAATGTGGTAGGAATAAGAATCCATGGACGATACTATTCGGTCAGGCCCAAACACAATGTCAAGTGTGGTTACATATGAAAAATGTTTCCTGAACCTGACCGGAGCAATGATATGTATCGGTTGATTTAGTCCTATATTATCCCAGCTCCCTCCATTTTTTCTTTTTCCAAAAAACAAATTCAATTCATTATTATGTTCACTACAAAATTTTAGATTCCTGTAATTGAAATTTACGTATTTTAAACAAATTTTAAATTGGACACTTATCGTATTGACAGTGCCATTTTGTAAATAGCAGAACACACTGTTTCTCTTTAAACTAAAGAACACACTTTCAAAATTATCTACGTGATCCACTCCTTTACATCTCGATATGCAGCGTCATTTTGTTGATGGAAGAGGTAGGAACGGTTTAATAGAAACATGGATAAGCAATAACAATCGATTATATGTCCAGTTTTCCGGAATCTTACGCATAAAAAAAGTACACACTAAGCATAAAAAGATAAAAATTTAAAAAAGAAAAGACCGATTTTAAGCGGTGGCATTTTTTTAAAATAAATGTCTTTACTTTTTATCAACTTATATTCCCCCGAAAAGATTGGTTTATTTTTTTTATCGTTTTTCTATGTAGAAAATTGTCTTTTGTCAATTTTCGTTTGAAAAATGGGAACATATGTGACAAAAGTAATATTTTTTTAGTACATCGAGAGGGGCATGATTTATTTTTAAAAGTGGTTTGTTGACAGTGTGTTGATTTGAGTTATTAATATGTGTCTCCACTCTTCAAAATAAGTTTTAATAATAGTTTTATTTATGAAACTTGTTGAGTTTTGCTTGTACATTTTAAGCCATTTTTTTATCTGTTTCTTAAAATTGCTATTTAGGTCGTGTTTCTAAAGACTAAGTCCAAGGCCTTTTCGGTAACTTTTTTTAATTTAAGATTTTCATTTGTTACGGTTTGTAGTTGTTCAAGCTATAACACTGTGACTTTCTTAGCAAGTTTATTTTCATCTAGACCGTGACTCATACTAAAACCTTTGGTCAATACTCCTATAGATACTCATCATAGTCAGCTTAGAAAAAATCCACCAAGAAAAAAGAAATTTAAGTTACTTTGTTTCAACGATATCATTAAGAGGGTGAGGCACACCTTTTACAACTGCACTTCGAAGTGCGAGTTAAACTCCCGGGTCATCCCCTCTTGACAAATCAGAAAAACTCAAAGAGCTCAAAACTGAAATAAAATAAATGACACATCCATTTGGGTGCCCAGATATCACTGCCTCTAGGGAGGTGCTATGCACGTGGGTGCCGTAATCGAAACCGAGAAATGTTGCCATTGATGGCCGGGCCATCACGCATTGTTGCATCTGAGCAACAATGGCTTATCATTGCATGCGTGCAACAATGGTTTATCACAGCACGTGCCGCGATCGGGGTCTGACACTTCCCCTAATGCACGAAACAACGGTTTGCACTCATCTTTTTATAGGTGGCCGCCTCAATTTTTAAGTAGCTTGCCAATACGCAATCAGGGATGGCATACATTTTTCACGTGCAAAATACTGAAGAGCCAAAAGAAAGAATGTAGTTTTCGGTACTTTGATAGATTTTTTTTCTCTCTCTCTTTCTTGTTCTTTCTGCTCCTGTTTGGTTGCTTTTCGTTTTCCCCCTTTAATGTTTTTGTAAGTTTGCTTTTGTGTCAATCGCTTTTAGGTCAGCTCTCTCCCTGGCTTTCAGCAGATTAAAAAGTTTTCTCTTTAATGTATTATTGCCGAGAGTTACTTTTCTATGTGCTATTGGAAAGTTTATTTTCTCTCTTTTGTAGTAGCAACGATGACGCAGATATTTGAAGCTAATGCCTTTTCCCTTCCCCCCTTCCTTTTCCAATTTTAAAGTAGCGGCACGTTGTGTTTCCACATTTTCGGGATACAGAACAAACAGAATTGAAACACGGCCTTGGTTTTTTTATTAACGTTTTGCTCCAAACTGTTTTCTAAACAGTAGAATGAATTCTAGTCTCCTAAATACATCTATTTTAAGAGACTTTTTACACAATTGATAAATTTTATAAGCATGGTACTAAGATATTGCATTAAAAAAAGCGGAAAATGTGACATTTTGTCATTTTTTTTCATAATATTACAGAAATTTTAAAAAAAGTAAATCAAATAATATTTTTCTACATATAGTAAGAACATATACACATAATAACCCATAGTTACTTGTAACTTAACTTTTGCTACCTGGTTCATTAATTGAATAAATAAAAATAGAATCTACTTTATACACCTTTTAAAAATATTTAGATCATAGTTTAAACCATATTATTTCTGTTTCCTTATTTTATTTCGTTAAAAAAACTATTTCACATATAACAGATTCACAATACTCATTCAATAAGTAATTAAAACAAACTTTATTTTAAACTTTAATTAATTACATTGTAAAATAAAAATTAAAAACAAGTATTAAATAGATATTTTTTTTAAGAAAAACAAAAAAAAAACATAATCTTTGATTTTGTACACAACCATTTTTATCAAACTTTTTCTCGAGTATTTTTAAAATAAAAATACACTAGGGAAAAACTAATTGCAAAATTTTGCTAAAATACAAAGAACTGCTATCAATTTTTAATTAAAAATCACCAAAACGATACGTATAAATGTTACGTGCGATTATTTATTTTTCATTTGCATTATTTCATAAAAGGACTCTGAAATATTCTTAGACTTTTAACAAAAGAAAGTGACAAAGTAATATCCGTAAACAAGACTTTCTTTTTAAACCTTAATTCAATCAGAATTGCTTTCAAATGTTTGCTGTAAGTTACGTCCTGTGACAGACTTTTTTTCTTTTAAATTAAATTAAGTTCTATCATGAGCAAGTCTGACAAAGAATCTAGATGATATACTGCTTGGAATCTTTTTCATATTAATTGTTTGTAAAGTAGATTCAGAATTAAGACAATTTTTTACCCGTGTAAAAACACATTTTCATTCTTAATTTAATCAAGTGCGAGAGATTGATTCTTTTTTTGAGCTGAGACTTTTTGATTAATTTAGATGACTGGAATTTGATTCCCTTTCGATGAAGTATGCGGAAGAATTATTTAATTTTTTGATTTATTTTCTTTCATTTTGGGTCTCGGGTGGCTTTTTGATGAAGGTGACTTCATTTGCGTTGATGAACTTTTTTAAATAAAAATTCTTTGATAACTCAACAAAAGAATTTAAAAAAAATGTTCTTTAATAAGTTAATTTGCAAATTAAAACAGTTTTTTTATTTATTGAAATAGTGCAATATTATACTTTGTTGTGTATTTAGAAAATTGGTGTAAATAAACTAAATATACTAAATTGCTTTTTATGAGTTAAATGAAAATTTTTAATATAAAAATTCCATAAACAATTGAAAAAGTAATAATGTTTTAAGAATTAAATTAGTGTTTCAAAGCTACAACAAATCTTACACCACCTATTAAAAATTTTGTTTAAAAACATTTATTCAACTAAGAATAACATATGATGTAGCATTTCTAGATATATAAAAAATCTTTGCTATAAATATATTAATGATTTATTTAAATAAGGTCCTTTTTAAGAAGAATTTTTATTTTAATATAATTATATTAATAAATATTTTTAACACACTAAATATAAAATTTTTAAAAATTTAAATACATAACAGAATTTTTAAAGGTATATTTTTGTAAATGTAATATTTCAACTTCCATACATAAAGTGTGAGAATTTCCTCTAAAGCAAGGAGGCTATAACAATTTAATAATAAAAATAATACAAAGGTTTGAACAAAGCTCTTCAGCGAAATATACCCAAAACCCGCCTATATTGCATTGACATTAACATGAAGCTAGGACAAATTTTGACACTTTTTGAATATAAAACGCTTGAATATGAGACGAACTATTGCGCTTTTTACCGTAATACAATGTATGAACGAAATTCAATGAATAATGCTATATTTCTCACAAACGATAATAATAATGGTTTATCCTCATCTCCTGGCGCAAAAAAATGTTTCGTTTTGTTCGACATGAAAGTGCCGTTTTTTAAAGTTTATTTATCATTATAATATTAACTTTGTTGAGGAACATTAAAATAGGTATGATGAATGAGTCTTTATACACATACATGATGCCTTTTGTGTAGGTGACACAACACAATTTTCACACCATTTTATTCTTTTGAATATTGTGTCACTCGCAAAATAATAGAAATCCGTTCGAATGACCCGATTCATCGTGTGAAAACAGTTTTAATAGTTAGGTATTAAAAAGGTCAATTAAGAAAAATTAGTTCATTTAATAACAATGATGTGTTAATGTATTTCAGTTTATTATATTGTATAATTCTTGCATTGTCAATTTATAACATCAAAACTGTTCGCAAAAGCCGAAATTTCTTAAATATAAATTTCATTAGTCTCGCATGTTAACCCATTACGACCTGAAAAACATTATGCAAGTACAAACGAGAATGTTTAAGATTTTCAAAATAACTTATATTGAAGCATCTGACAAGTATCAGTCGTTTATTTTTATAAAAAAAGACATATATGTCCTTGTTTTGCGATTTGCGTACTTCGCAGCCTAAACTCAAACATTTTGGTCCAATAGGATCATTTTCGAGTAGAAATCACAATGGATACTTTTATTTATCAACGCCTAAGAAAATTGAGCAATTTTATGTTCTCAATTTTTACCATACTATAGTGTAGTGTACTCCTATTCAATAGCCTTATTCGCAATTTAACCGGTATTTCGATTAAAGATGCCGTCTAAAAAAACCTTTTCTTTAGAAACTGGGCATTTTTTTTTCAAACCGCTCCATAAAAAATAATTCCCCTTGTTTAATAAAAACGAAAAAGAAAAAAATAATAAATAAGCAATTTTCTCCGCAATGGATATCTAACCTATTGTACCAAAGCAAGCCCCGCACGACTACGACAGGATACTTAACAATCCGGTGGAATAAAAAAAAACTTTATGAAGTTCAAAGCATAAGGTTGTGCCATGACATTTCTAGAACTACTCATAAACTCATGGTTAATACCTTAACATTTCGATGCTTAGTTTTGACAACATTATATAACTTGCATTTCGTCAAAACTGAGTTTGATGTGTGCCTACCTTTAATATTTACAATTTCTTCTTAAGATGGGAAAATTTTTTGACGAAAAACTTAATTAAAAAAAAATACAGCAATGATTTTTTTTTTGCTGTAAATATTAAAGTTTTTGTTGATATATTTTTATCGATATTTACATATGATGTTTTTTATTACATATATTTTTTAAATACTGTAAAATGTAATTTAATAGAATCGAAAGCTTGAAATGAATTCTTTTTTGTCCACTTTCATATGTCTACATTATTTTCAAATGTAATTAGTCTATGTCTAGTGTTATAGTGTGGCAATTCTCTCTGAGATTCTTCGGACATTTCAATTTTTGAAGAGATTTTTTTTAATAATTAAAAACTATTAAGTAAAAATAATCGTTAATATAATAGTCATACAAGATAAGTAGAATTTGTTTTCATAATATATTTTAATAACTTAGTATTTTAGGTTATGGATTGTACCCACATTCATACTTACATACGAATGCTTCTTAATTCATTTATTAAAATGTTATTTAAAGGTTTTTTGACATCTTAATATTCTTCCAAAATTGAAAAATAATATTTCCAAATCTATTTTATTAACTGAAAATCGCTTTCGTACACTGAAATTCCCCAAAAGACGATTGTTCTTTTACATTTGTCTCAAACTAATGCTGTGATCTGGGTGCAGCAGGTAATGCCAGACGCAATAGCAGTCTTTTAGGTAGTAAAAAAGTCATTGCTCATCTTGTTATATCCGCAATGATGCAGGTCTTCCTATCTTGTTGAAGGTAGTCATCAAGGCTCGACAAATACCATTCCACAAGACGTTTATAGTCACGTGAAATTTATATCAAACGCGGAGGGGAATCAGGTTTTATTTACAGCAGTGTTAGGTTTCTATATGTATAAGCACAAAACGGAATTGATGCTTATCTATTTAGTTATCTGAAGATTTAATGGGAAGATGTGAGTTGTAAACAATTCATCTTCGTGCTAGTCATTGAATTGGTGTGACAAATATGTAACTAAAACTAATGAGAAAATAACAATAACAGTTTGTCATTGAATGTCAATATATTAGCCCTTTCCGACCGAGCTATCACGATCGTGCGGGTATAAAAGAGAATGTCCAAGCTCTTCAAAAACGTCGATACCGAAGAAGTTGACATTTGTTTAAATAAATGACTTAGTTTTTAAGGAGTTGCTGGCATTGATGCTGTTTAACCCATCTTTTTCCTCCCAATTTAGTCTCAGAATTTTAAATCAGAGCCATCTGACCGCCGGTCTTAAAGGGTTAACAAAAGTAGGGAATTATTTACTTTGCTTAATCAAATTACATTTATTATGTTTTTATTATATTCTCGTTTAAACATTTCCTGGAGAATAGACTCAACGAGTTGTGTCCAGTTGCAAACTGAAACAAGGGAAAAGTCATCAACCTTCGTTGGCAAGTCCATTGTAGCCGTCAGAAGCGAGAACAAACCAAATGTAAGGCAAAAAAAGCAGAGTTCTATTTCTAAAAATAAGTAGGAATGCACATCAGTCAGCTGGGATAAGCAGAAAAAATATGTATCTAAAAATAAACAGCCTACCTCTGACGCCATCACTTATTGTGTCATGCAGCTTTTACTGAAAACGAGAAAGAAATGTTTGGATCTTGCTCTATTGTTATCAACACCATGCTTCATAACTTAATGCAGACTATGCAGAGGTTCCCAACATTTCGTTTCTTTGAGGAGTCTCGTTTCTATATTCAGAAAGGCGCATCTCATTCTCACGTTAAATTTTAGTATTTTTTCAATAAGCCAAAATTTCAAGAAATGTTCAAGCTACCTAACTAACTACTATCTACCATATATTTTAAGCTCCGTATGAGGGCTAGAATTAGAAGCCTGAAAAGTGTACAACCTACCCACTATAATCTGAGATCTTGAGGACTATGGCGGGAAAGTGTTCTTTATCAAAGCCCAGCTATCGAAATAGAATTCTTATTTTCAATTAAAAAATCACGAAATAAATTGTTATAAAAATAATACAGTCACGGCAAACAATACAGATTTATAGCACTTCTGAATATAATGAGCATCATCCAACAAAAATTTTAACTTAATTAATCACTACAGAGAAATTATAAGCTAATAACCAATCACTAATGCTCTGAGTATATTTACATATCCCATCTCTTCCGATGGATTTCACGGAGGGATAAATTTTATGCATAAGACAAATTCACGCATTAAATTGTTTAAAAAAGCATAGCGATTCATATCCAATCCAGCGTGATCCGCTCCGAAACAAAAACCAATCCCCCCGAGAACAATTCCATTACTGCGTCTCCAAATAAAAAAAAGGGACTGAAAATTCACCATCCCCCCCCCCCTCAAAAAAGGATATATATTCATCTCCAGCATGCAACACCGAATACATATCCTCCCCCAGTGACATATGGCAGGTGAGAGGACCCATCTTGACTGGTGACACTGCGGAAGGTCAGGACCAACGCCATTCAAGCGCGATATTAGTGCTGTCGAGGATAGGGGGAGGGGGGGCAGATACCCCCTCTACCCCCTTTTGGATCAAAATCCCGAAAAAAATTGTCTTTCCCGCCATAAACAGGGGCGGCCCTGGTAATCCGGGGGTGCCTGCCGACCCGAACACCAATGTTTTATGGTCATTTGAGCCCCGTAGGGTAATTCCGTTGTTTTTATATTCTGTCGGAGTCCGGGAAGTCATTTATTACATCATTTTTCGAGTGGGTCGCTCTTTCGTCTTTAAGGAGCTTGCGAGATGTAATCTCGAAAATGGAAGGGCGGCATTATAAATATAATTACGAGGAAGAACAGAAGTCTGGTCGGCATTGTTAATACAATGCTCGAAAGAACAACCGATTTGCATATGGCTTACAACTGGCTACATCTATGCCGCTGACAGGGCTGCACGCCGAATTACGTGCTCACTAGTGTACTAGTGTATATCGAGGATTTTGTTATGTTTAGGAAAATTTATTACAACATACAGTTTTACCATAATTCAGACTCTTGATAAATTTAATTAAATTTATAATACGAAAGTTTTTTCTTTGGAAATTTCTTATTACATTACATGAAGTTGGATTTATAAAGAGGCGAATGTGATGCAGAGAAAGTATATTTATGATTGTTATCTAGACTTGACTACTATTTTCTAATGGAATTCATTTCAGTATTTGATAATTTATGAACTATATATTTGTTAGAAATGCATTTTTAAAATGGTTTTGTTATAATACTTGATATAAAATATTCTTTTCATTATAATAAAACAGTATGGGTCATGGGGTATTTTCAGTTAAAAAAACGTAAATATCTATATTTTTTTCTATTTTGCAAGGTCTTTATTGTTCGAATTGTAATTGATCATTCCTTTCGCTGATTCTAAGAAAGAAACCGAGGGCTTTAGTTCACGGTATAATTTTGCTTATTTGACAGCAGTGAAATATATATTTTATTCAATCAGCTCACGGCTCCCATTTGAACCTAGTCCCTAAGGACAAAAATAATTGCCACAACCACTACACCATTCAAAAAGGATCAAATATTTTGACCGGCAATTTTAACTTCAAACTCACTTGACATTACGCCCTTATCAAATCACTCCAATTTCCAAAATGACTCTCGGCCCGTTTATGGACCAACTTTTACGCAGCCAAACGGCGGCCTAGGCCCAGCCTCACACCTGAGTCCAGCAGCATTACTCATATAGACTTCATTTCCATACTATAAAACCCCGGCGAGGCAATTACTTTACCGGCCTTATGTACCCTCAGACACCAGCCTAGGCCTCGGCCTAAGCCATATTAATACGCGCCTCTACTTGTCATCTTCGAGAGCAGGGCCGTGGGGGTCATATGTTAGGGCCACCCTCCCTGCCTGACGTATATTTATCCCTCGGGGCTGGGTTCATGTCCCTGTGTATACAAGTAATACGGGTTAGTTGGCCCCTTCCAAAGCCATGATTCCTATATTACACGAGATAATCTCAGGGCTTGGGTCATTCGGATCCCATTGATGTAGGCTCTATTGACGGCGGGTGACGGTGGAAACACTTCCTGCAGATTGGATCCTTGTGTGTATACACTTGAGGTGGATGTTTATGGCTGGGCTGCGATGGACTAGGGATTCTCCTGCCAGGGTTTTAACACCTTTGTGTTTCTGAATTATTGGAATAGGTTAGGATTTTTGAGTTCGATAGTGTGTTCAATAACTATCCCCAGCTTTGCACATGAAACATGAGAGGATTCACGAAGGAGATTATTGGCGTAAATAGTTCATTATATGGTTACAGCAAATAAACTATTTGCGCTATTAATCTAATTTGTCTATCGTGTCTGTAGTGTGTTGTTTTAAAACATGTCGATGGTTTGGTCAGGCCCATGTGGCTCAACATTTATTTAAAAAAAATATCTGTTAAATATTCGCACACTGATCCTCTTACCCTTATTATAATGAAGATTGAAATAAAAAGATAGAAATAGACAAGACTAATTACCGGGATTTCTTCATTTTGCTGCAGATAACGTATTATATGTCGGTAGATCTGGGCATGCAAATTAATTTTTTCAAATACTAGGAAGGGGATAATTAGTAAAATAATATATTTATCAAGCATCAGATTTAAATATTTAGAAAAAAACTTAGTAAAATATATAGATAGTAGTTTTTTACACTATCCTATGGCATCCAACCAAAAAATAGTACTACACTTCAGAAAATTCCCAGTAGAGCCCTTCCCCACATGCAGTAGAGGTTTATATCAACCGATATATATCCTTTCATAAAGTGCGAACTGTTCATTTCATATTTTCCACTCGCATCTGTATATCCAAACCAACTCATTTCACTCGAGTGCCTTTCTGAATCTTTCAATCACATTTCGGCATATATAATAAACCGCAAAATCGACCACAAAGCAAAGATTATACTGGGAAAAATAAACCCACCTTTGACATCGTAACAAAAGCACCCATGTGATTGTCAAGAACCCCCAATATGTATCCCACTTTTTGATCAGAGCATTCACCATACCCAGCTACTCGAAGTTAATCCGTTTTTTGTTGCTTAGTTCTGCGGACTTCATCTTCAATAACAATCACCACCGTGTACCGTGCCACCTTTGCCGTGTTTTGATCCAACGTATAAACCGCTGATGTTCTTTTCCCCACCATTTTTAGAATATGGCTATTTTTTTCTTTTGGTAGTTGCCGTATATTTATTTTCCGCCATTTTGTTTGATTCATTGCAAATCTATTCCATTGACATCTATACTAAATCCATGGCAACTGGAAGTGGTTTTGAATGCGTAGGAATTTACAGTAACACCATCTGTCACCTTGTTGTGTCAATAACCATGTTTATTACATTTCATACTCGTAACTGTTAAAAATTGGCAATACTGAATTACATTTGAAGCTAATATAATAGATAAATCGTTTTTACTTTTATGAGAAATATTATGAACAAATTTTATAGAATGCATGAACAATAATGTTTTCTTGAACTTTCTTCTTTTATACCCACAATTCCGTACTTAAGTTACATAATACATCCGGGACATCCGCTCTTTTCTACTGAAAAGAAGAAACATAATTTATGATTCTGGTATCAGCATTAAAATTTAAACTTAATCAAAAACACCAAATTTCGTTACCGTCCATTTCCCAATTACTTTTATTAACCCTAAGCCAAACAAACAAAATGTGACCTTGCTGGAAGTACAGGTCAAAGTCAACGAGACAGTCTAAAGTTTAATTTGGATTCCCCAAGCGAGAAATGAATCATCAATGAAGTCTTCATCGCTTGAGTCAACACTTATCCAAAAACAAGCTAATCTAAATACACTAACAAACATCACAACGTTGTTGATTGTGTTTGTTTTTAACAAACAAATTTTAGAGAACAACAAAACTCTACCTTCACGGTCAGGAATCGAACCCATAGTTACAGCAAACAACTCAATCAAGTTCATTTAAAATTAAAACTTTCTCACAAATGCTATTTTTATACCCATGAATCTGTACTTTACTTTTGTATAATATAGCAGGTATAATATGGCCAGGTATAATATGGCATGGTATAATATGACATGGTATAATATGGCATGGTTTATTATAGATAATAGGTATAATATGGTGGATCAAAAAGACCGAATATGACTACTAGTTCGTTAAATCTGTTGTTCGGTTTAACAGCGCTCGTTTTAACGAAATTTGATTGTAAAATCAATGAAAACTATATAAATTACCCCGATGAATGGATGCCAGCTAAAGTGGTATCTTGTCACACTGCTCGAAGTGGAGAATTATACTTTCTGGTATCCGCATTAAATTTTAAAACTCAATCAAAAACACCGCATTTCCAAACCGTCCATTTCCCAAAGAATTTCATAAACCCGAAGCCAAACAAACAAAATGTGACCTAGCCGAAGTACCAGTCAAAGTCAACAAGACAGTCAAAAGTATGATTCGGATTCATCAAACGGAAGCCTCCATGAAGTCTCCATCACTTGAGTCAACACACCGATGCAAAAGCGAGCCAAGTTATTGAATCCAGCTTCGCTAATGAAATAAGCGGGAAAAATCCCGATCATAGAGCGTGTTTATGTTGCGAAAGCGGAAAAGAATAGCTTGACGAAAGTGCTCAGGGGGGTCTCAGGGGTTGGTGGGCAAATAATAAGGGCAAACATGATACGTGTCGGGGGTCCCGTGCAATTGAAGCTTTTAATTGTGTGATATTCATTCAAACTGAGAGGAGTTTTGATCCACCTTTCGATATGTTCAGCGGAGCGGGCTGCAATGGGATCTTTTAATGTACACTTTGAAGATGAGTTTGGATTATGACTGCCACTGTTAAAATAATGATTTTATTTTGGAGGTAATATTGGAAGTGGTTATTGTATACGAGTGGATTTAGAACTTTAGAGTGTAAGTTTTTGACTTTGAAGTTTTAGTAGATTATATCGAAGTATACCTATAAAAAATATAATTATATAAATTCAACTATGAAGTGAAAATGTTTTAAAGATAAAGTTATCCAGAAAGAAGGACGTTAAATGTGTGCGAAATATAAAATTGAAAGAATGCAGCTTAAAAAAATCAAAGTTTTTGTTATCTTCTAATAAATGAACAAATATGTACTATTGGTCAAAAGCTGCATAAAACAATAATTCCGAGGAATGAAATGCAATTAATAAAAAACAATTAGAGTCTGAATATTCTTCTCTTTACATTTTGCGACATTCTCAGTCAATACTTTTTGTGCCTCTGTTGAAAAAATACCCTAATTTATCTATTAAAAATGTTATTTTCAAATTACCAGAAATATCTCACTGTTAATTAAAAAAAAGATTATTTTAGGCGTAACTATGTTTTATTTCGTGCTTATTAATTAACAAATACTAAGATAACTATTAAGAAATGCTACAAATTAGTCTTTAAATAAATATTACTAATGTAGTAACAATTGATCTCGGAATAAAAATTTATAAGAATTTAATTGCAATTATATAATCTCTCAAATTACAAAAAAATCAACAAAGAAAGCTAATTACTTTATAATAAAAGTATCATTTAAATTATCCACTTGTTTCCTTTTTTCACTTACTGTAACAATGTTTTAAGACAATGCTTGTAAAAGGCATTTGATCCATCACTATGTGAACATAAATTAAAACCCCTTAAAATTAAAAGCAGAAAAAATATTTTTTTCATCGGTACATCACATTATACTCTGGAGATTCACCGAAAAAGAGAAATTGTTAGTAAAAAAAGGTTTTTAAAATAAATAAGTAATGATTGTATAAAAAAAATGTAAATTGCAGCTTTAAATTCTTTCAAATTAAAAGAAGCAATATTTTGTAATGAATTTACCTATTATAAATCGTAGGTGTCTCACTGTATGTTTAATTACAATGCTTTAAAATAAAGTGTTCAAAAAAAAAATAACTTGATCTATTGCTACGGAGAACCCTAAAATTAAAAGCGGAGAAAATAAAGCTTTTTTTTCACCCCACAATTTTCTTTTGAGTAAGTGCATTTCATTACATCACATTAAACGCCCCCAAATATCTCAAACTCAATTCATTAAAACGACATCTACGTAACACTCTCCTGACAAAAAACGCACTAAATCTCCCGGATTGGGAAGCTAGCGAGATTTACCGAAAACGGCCTGATAATCCGGCCGCAGTTTATTTTATGCTCCCACCCCCAAGACACAGTTTTCAAATTACATTTTTAATTGCAATATCCCGGCTCGAGAAATTCCGGAGTGAAAGATAGCGAGAACTGTCTTGCATAAATCGGTGGTGGAAGGGGAGAGGGGGTGTCGAGGGATTTGAAACACGTTCTTTTAATAAAACAGTTGATGGCAATGCTTGCACTTTTAGAGATTACAGAATCTCAAACAGAATCTTAAACAGAATCGCTACAAACAGAATCTCATACAGAAGCGTTACAAACAGAGTCATTAAAAACTTCAGCTGTTTAGAGGTGCTAATTTTTTTTAACGATTCTGTTTGAGTTGGAAGTAGATTTTAAATAGCTATAGAGAATTTAACGATATTTGAAGCCCAGGTCAATCGAAAAACAGTTCTTATAAAAGTAGTTTCGATTTTCCCCCAAATGATTTGTTTCTTTTTTAACTGTCTGTCAGTCATGTAAAATTTGATTGCAGCGTTGAAATTTGTAATGTACAATATTAAGTTTTGTAAATCAAATAATACAATATAAGTAGTAGTAAAATGACAACACATTAGTTTTCTAATTTATAAGATTTCAAGGGGCTCACTAGGATTTAGCAAAATTATAAAAGTTAAAACACAGCAAACGTAACAAAGTAACAAGTTTTCCTGAGAATTGAAACAAGTGTTTATGAATCAATGTTAATGAAACTGCTGTTACTGTTTACTGTTAAATAAATCAGCTACTTTTGTTAATTGAATCAACTCTTCTTGTCTCCATTTGAACAACTGTTTCTCTTTATGCCAATGAATCGAACATGAGAGTAAAGAAAACGTAATTATTAGCACAAATGGTTTATTTGGTGAAAAATTTTACATGTTTCGGTAAGTCGAGGCTTACCTTCTTCATTGTACACAAACGAACTGACAGTGTGTACAATGCTGAAGAAGGCAAGCCTCGTCTTACCTACACGTGTACAATTTCACCAAATAAACCATTTGCGCTAATAATTACGTTGTATTAATCCTTCTCATGTAGCTTGCGCAAAGTCGAAGACATTTTCTGTATAAATAATGAATAGAAGTCAAAGAAAAATATGTTTTTTCTTTTCCATCCCTATCCCGCAGAACTGTGTTATTAGTTGGTGCCATAAAGCGGCGAAGCCATTCTTCGGGCGTCTTAAATGCCTCCCCGGTTAATGGGGCCGGTTTGAATGTCGTTAGCAGTCAATATTTCACAAGAAATGGTGGCAACAATAAGGCGTCTCCGAGCGACGGCGGATATGACGTATGCGCCTCCCGCGATATATAAAATTAAACGGCCTCGTTAAAGAAAAGCGGCCCTCCCGTAATATCTTTCTAATTCTCATCTGCATTTGCTCGGATAACCCGTTGGCTCGGGGGGGCAGTGAATTATTCCGACGTCAAGCATAATCTTGGGAGTGAGGACAGTTTGCTACTGTTTGCTTTTGGAAATGTTGTAACTGACAAACGAATGCTTTCTGGAAGAACGGTTTTTAAATAGGAATCATAACGCGGCCTATTGAGGTAGAGAAATATAAATTTGGCTGTTTCATACTTTTTTGTCTTGTAGGTAACTACCTGAATTTGTTTACGTAAACTAACTAGTTAATAAAGACTGTTTACAGTTTAGCCGAGTCCCAGCTATTTAACTGCAGTCTACGGACACGAGGTTTCTTTAATGAACGCGAGTCTGGTCTAAGTGGGGCAGTTCTTACTGCCCTAAGCAGGTAATCAGCAGTAACCACAACATTGAATTAAACCATTTTTGCCCTGAAATTAATTGTATCTTTTACTAAAGTTTTGTTATCGTTAATAGTTATTGAGTGCTTACAACAATGGTTTAAGTTTTCAGTCTAGATACTGCAGTTTGCCTGCCCAGCCCACGACAGCTTGTATTTGGTTCCTTACAAAATAAGATTAAACTAAAGAATCATGGCCAGATATTTTACGCCAAATCTGGGAACCCCGACTTATTGGTATTATGGCAACCTTTTGCTAAATTAGCAATGGGATAATTTCTTATCATGTAACGTCCTCATGGTCAGTCATTGGTTGTCTCGACACGCTTAGGAGTTTGTTGTCTTACGACTGGCGATATTTTTTGAAAAGACGCCAAATCCGGCCATGATTATTTAGTTTAACCCAAAATAAATTACAATGAACTTGAATGACCTCCGCAGTTTGGTATTGCTTTAAGTTACTAAACTTTAATAATTTCATACAGATATGATATTTTCCGACAACTTTGTCAAACGAATGCAGCCAGGTTTCATCAGTCTTTGGCTAGGCGCGATTGCCTACGAATTACATATAATTTTCATCCCCCCGACAGGCAGGAAACAGACGAGGCCCTTTAAGTAAACCATTTATCAGGGCTTGCCCAAAGAACCCTACCCACCTACGTATGCATAAATCTCGTTTTATTTCTGATGTTCTTGAGGTCTCTTCTCCGGCTAATGTAATTAACACGGCGGTAGAGAGCAATGGCTGGCCATTTAGTTTATGAACGCCGTAAATTTGGTGGTCCTTTCTATGTGCCTCCCCCCTGGTTTCTTTTTGAAACAGGGTTTAATAAATAACAAACATTACGGAGACGGAAAAGATTTTCAATAATTAGTCTTTTAATAGTTTCACGATGCGCTGCTATCACAATAGCTTGGCCTTTAGCTAAAGACTAGGAACCAGTGAGAGACACTATATCTGAAGAAGAGGTGATTAAAAAAATCTCATTTCGTTGGTTATTACTAGAAAGATACATCGGGTATAATGTCTTAATGTAAAGTTATGTCAGATTAGGGGATGCCTGTTAGGGGTTGAATATTTTTCATCAAATAAAAGTAAAGATAATCATACATTCTAATTTCCGATTTAAAAAATTTAGTACTTGAGATATTTATATTAGACGGAAATATAGGTTCAATTTAACGGATTTCAATGTGTGTTTGATGTATAATTCAATACATATATAAATAAAAACTTATGCTGCATATTTCAAAAGTAAGAATTTATGATATCTGTGCAATTCAGAACCGATTGGAAAAATCGCCACATAGCCGTTAATATATTTACCCTGTAACTTCAAAAAGAATTCGCAAATTTGAACATTCATAAAATGTTATTGTCAAGTGGTAATCAAATTTTATACTGATATCCAAAATTATCTTATTATCTGTTAATTATGCTAGAGTTTAATACAGTAAAACTGCCTGATATTTTTTCGCCATCTGTGACAGAAGACATGAGAATATTTATACCATCCAGCATTTCAATCTCAAAACAAAGAAAAAGCCACCCTGAAGAGTTATGAGCCAGGCATTCATCTGATTAAGCCGATGAAAAAGAAAGCTCTTTTGGGGAAAGTTCCAACCAGCAGCAATCGAAGCACACTGATTGATGGATGCTCAAACTTATCCGACCATCCTCTAATTGTCCATGGCCATAATGAAGAAGTGGTCCGTCGAAAGACAGCAAGCATAAAGTTGGGGGACTCTATAGACTTTTGCTGCTGAGTCTTCAATGGGGCGTAATGACAGACCATAATGGTTCAACAGTTGCAGCAGACTATGGGCTGGGGAGGTCTGTATAGGCGAACTAATGGGCTACAGTCTAGTTGGCCCCAGACCGGAATAAAAGCAGTTTTTGTTCCAAGGGAGGCGTTGGTTCGGAGGATAATGTTTAAGGAAATGATGACTTTGAAGGTAGAAAGGGTGGTCTGGCTTTCACTCTTGGGATACTTTTCCTTTCGTGACATATATTGTTGAAAATTCATTCGCAAAAGCAATTGCTTTATTTGCGCTGGAGAAATTATCTTAATGCAAGTTTTTGAAGCATATAAGGGTCGTTCACCGCGATAACTAAGTATACTGTAGTTGTTGAAAATAGGCACGTGAGTTCATATTTATACTAGGCACGTGAGTTCATATATAATAGCAATTGCAGGGAAGGAGGGTAATAAAAAAGTTCAATTAAAGTAAAATGGCTTTTTAAATAAATATCAAAAGACTTATTATAAAGAACTGAATGTTGTAGTGAAGAAAATGAATGCTTTTAAGCATTTAACAATCGTATAAAACGTTTTAAGTATGGAAATATTTCGAATTTAAATTTAAGTTTAGTTGTTATATTGGAGTATATTTAGCCCTCATCACAAGTTCAAATAAAATTGGAAAAAAAAAATATTTCAGAAGATATAGTCATTAATTTTTCAACAATGTGAGTGTGATTTCAGTAGTTAATTTTCTCGTTAGAGTAAATCAAATCAAATAAAAAAAAACAACAACAAATTTTTCGCTTCTACAACAGCGGAAACAGTTACTAACACCCATATTCATACACGACCCATCAAATCCATTTGCATAATACCGTGCAGTGATACATTTAAATAAATAAAAAATCTAAAAAGGGGGGAAAAGTGAAACGATCCCCTAACACAAGGGGCGTACCCTAGGGCATACCAGGGCGGAAACTTTCCTTCATTCATTGAATCCATTCATTGGCAATAACAATGGACAAGGCCGAGGGGTATCGGAAACAATTGCAAAACAAAAACTGAATCCCCTCTCGCTACACGGAAATTTCATTTGCGTAAGGGTGGATTAGCTGAGAGGTCATAATGCTTATGAGTGATGGGGTCGGGACCATGGTGTTAAGGTTGCTTTTGAAATGTCACTGTAATGGATATTGGAGATTTTTGCGATGGTCGGTTATTGGGATTAAAATGGGTCAATTGGGGGATGAGCCTGGAATTTAAAGTGATCCATTATCATTTTTTTGAGGGGGGAAATATTGTGTGTGTGGGTGTAAGTCCTGATATGTAGAAACAGTGAGATGTAATTGAGGATTATATGGCTTATTAATATATGTTTTGTTGGAACATGAATTTTCTATATTTTAAAAAACTGATTTTTTTTCTTATAATTTAAGATTGTTGAGCTAGCAAGCAAGCGCACCAAATAAGTTCGAATTCAACTAAACCACTTATATTTTCAAGTTCTACGTAACTTTACTTCTTGTGTGTTAATATTTTGGAAAAAATATTTTAGTCTAATTTAATCCGTAATCAGTACACAGCATGGTACTTAACTTATAAACCATAGTTCTTTTGACGCATTGTTTTAAATTTTAAGTCATTTTTCACTTGTTATGACTATCGTAATAACACTAAAATGCAATAAAATTTAAGGGAAAATATCGCCTGCGGTTATTTAATTATCATTATTACTAGCTTTACTTCTTGTGAGTTAAAGTTTTGGAAAAAAAATATTTTAGTCTAATTTAATCCGTAATCAGTATACAGCATGGTACTTTACTTATAAACCATAATTCTTTTAACGTATTGTTTTAAAACTTAAGTCATTTTACACTTGTTATGAAAATCGAAATAATAACACTAAAATGAAATAAAATTGAAGGGAAAATATATCGCCCGATTATTTAATTATTAATTAATATTTTAAAAATAGTGTCGGCTTTTTATTAGGCCAATTTAAAGGACAATAATCGAATAATCAGATAATATGTTCTCTTCAAATTTGTTTTGATTTGCCGTTACTGCAATTTTCATAAGTGGCAAAAAAATTGCCTAAATCGGAAAACAATACTTTCACAGAAAATCGTTTTTCAAGACTAATATGTACGATCTATGGGATTCATCATCCTTAAAAATTAAATCTCAAAAATAAAATTTTCATTATATAAAACAATGATACTTTAAATATAATAACATGCATATGAATTTTTTAAAAAACAATTGTATACTTTCATTGCGCATTTTACTATCAAATAAATTCAATTAAAAATCAAAAAATTCCTTTCATATTTTTAATAAATATTATTAAATTCAATAAATATTTAATAAGTTTATAGCTACTTTCAAAAAATAGAATTGATGTGTCAGGTAATAATTTCCAAATTTATAAACAATGGATTTAGGAGTTCAACATTTAGTTCTAAGAGATCAATTTCTTAGTCAAAAAGGATACATTTACATTTTAAACGACTTTCCCACCCAAGTAATTATAGAATTTAAGTTGAGCCTACAAATAACTGAGCGCACTATTTAATGTCATCATAATTGCTTTGCTCACTAGAAGTTAACCATTAGTAAAATGTGTCTTTTCGAAGTATTACCGAAATGTAATTATTGTGATAGTTACAGTTGATTTTGAACTTCTATTTCGTGAATTTAAGTAGAAATTCTTAAAAAAGTCATACTCATTTACCAAACACTCTCATTGTTGTTAAACTAGAAAATTCGAAGTTTTTCGTTAAAAGTGGATATTTTTTAAAGTAGATATTGGATATTTGAAAATTAATTACGAGCGTAAATTGTGTTTTTGTGTATGAATGTAATATAACTTATGTGAACAGAAAAGTAGCAATTAAACAGCAACGCCAACCTTGCAATGAAAACAATTGCTGATTTACTACATTTTACAGACAGCTATATAAAAGAAATCTACATTTTAGTTTATTAAACCTTTGGATTCACCAGGTAGTTACTAGCAAAAAGTTATAAAACAGCATATAATGTGGGAATTTTATTGTTAATCTGAAGTCCAAAAGAGTTGGTTCTTTTTTAACTCTTTTCTTTTTGAAACGATATATAAGCGAGTAAAAAATCACAATTTTTAATATCCTCTGCCTGGATGCACTAACCATGTCAGCATTTCCAAGGTGCTACTTCTTTTTTAACAAAGAAAAATCGACTGTCCCCGCAATTGATTGCCTGTGAGAAATATCAGCCTGTTTTTTTATCTCCTTGAAGTAAAGATGGATCTTAAATTTTCATAATTCTTAATAAAGTATTTCTTATTTTTTTTTAAATAGAGAAACGAGTAGCAAATCACAACTTTTTTTTAAATCTTCCGTCCGGATGCACTAACCACCATGGCATCATTTCCAGGGTACTTTTTTTTTTTTAATAAAGACAAATTGACTGTCTCCGCAATTGATTGCCAGTGAGAAATATCAGTCTACTTTTTGTCTACATTAAATAAAGATGTATCTTAAAATTTGCACAATTCTTTTTGCTCTTTAAAAAAAAAATAGATAAATGAGTAGCGAATCACAATTTTTAATATCCTCTGTCCGGAAGCATTAGCCATGGCATCATTTCCAAGGTGCCACTTTTTTAACAAAGAAAAATCAACTGTCCCCACAATTGATTGCCTGTGAGAACTATCGGCCTGCTTTTCATCTCATCGAAATAAAGATGAATCTTAAAAATTCCCCTTTTCCTTTATAAAGTAATGTTCTTATTTCAAAATGTATAACCGAGTAACAAGTCCCACTTTTTAATATCCTCTGTCCGGAAGCACTAACCATGGCATCATTTCCAAGGTGCCACTTTTTTAACAAAGAAAAATCGACTGTCCCCGCAATTGATTGCCTGTGAGAACTATCAGCCTGCTTTTCATTTCCTCCAGCTAAAAGGCGGGCCATGATCCCCTCATTTGCGTAAGGCCCCTCCACATATCGAATCTAATAGGGTGGTTTGATTAGTCCCCCCTAAAAGCCCTCCTGGAAGCCAGACCTAATCAACGCCATTGGGGTTGGGTGAGGTTTGCACAATGGGGCTATGATTTCATTACCTCAAGTTGCTGTGGAAAATCTGACACGAAGGCGGGGTTGGTGGGAGTTATCAAACTTGCATTGAAAAAGCATGGTTGATGGATTGCGTTTTTATCCTCTAACAAGCCATTGTTTTTAGTAATTGATCTGGATTGAAAGGTAATCATGGATGGGGAGGATACTTTTCGCTGCTGTAGGGCAAAATGTAACACGAAAGCTGTGGGTAGGAGGGGTTGGGGTATCATTGAAGTAAGAACAGGAGGACTGAAAGAAATGAAGAAGTTTTTATTTCCTTATATAGGTTTTGTTTTTGAATCTGATATTAATAAAAACAAAACTATTGACAGTGCATTATATTTTGAGCAATAACGTGACAAGCACAATGTTAGTAAATATAGTTAGTGTGTTTCAGTAGTTTGGAAAAGCATAATTACTGATAGAAATTAAGAAGTGTTTTTTTTTATTATCTTATTTCAATATTTTGTAATTTTGTAAGATTAATTTAAAAGAAATCGTGGACGAGTATTGGACTGAGGTAAAATATTTTAAGTTTTAGATTTACTGTTACATTGTGGAAAATTTTGAAAAAAGAGCTAAGCGTATATGCGAGGCTAAAAAATAGCTTGCACAGTGATTTAACTTACATTAAAAATTCTTAACGATGTCAAAAATTTAAATAATGAAAATATAAGCAAGGATTGTATTTTTACAGTTTTCGTCTAGTTTACTACAGTTTGTGTAGAAATATTTTTTTCAAATGTATTTTACTTTTAAAAGTTAAAACAGAAAACCCTACTGAGTCATTTGAAGGGGATTAGCCATATCTCTTTTAACTATTGTGCTAAACGGTTATGAAAACACCTTTCAAACTCTATTTAACGATTCGTTTCCTGGTTGAAATTTCAATAGAGTTGACGTCAATATACAAAACTGTTAGGGTATCACACAAAAAACAAAAGCAGAACCTGTGTTTTTTTTCTCGTTTTTTATAACTTATAATAAATAGTTTTTCCTGCATGAACTTTCATTTAACACAGACACAATGATAAAAAATAAGAACACTTATAAAAATTGCACCAAAGGCACATATATCTCTATTGTATTTCATTTCAGAACCTGTTTCAATGCAACAAAAGCAAACAATAAATTGAAAAAGCAGAAAACGTTCATCATGAAGTAGTAGATTTTTTTAAAACATTTATCTCTCCCAACGATATCATGGTGTGGCTGGATAATAATTCTCAAATACTTTTTTATGGCTTTTGAAGAATAGAAAGTCAAAATACAGCGTCGCTAATCGCAATGATACATTTTATCTTTGCCGAAAAAATTGCCCATTATTAACATCCACCGTAGCACGACGCGGTTGTGAGGACTTTTGTCCGCCCAAAACCGTACAAAAGCTATCTTTGAATTCATTCCAAACCCAATTATTTTGCCTCTCAACTCTTGTCACATAATTCGTTTTTAATCCTCGACCACACGGTCATATTTCTTCTCCTGTAATTGCCGATCTATTTAGATATGACCATCATAAATGCAGCCATGCCAAGAGCTAAGAATTCGTTGGATGCTGTGTATACAAGGGATCGACAGAAGCCTTGATTGGAGTACATAAAGGGAAATGCCATCGGCATATTAAGTAGCTCGTCAGTTGGGGTCTTTGTAGGAGATCTGCATAGAAACTTGGTTTGTGCTTTGTTATCTTTATCCAGTATTGATCGGACTAAAAGAGCAGTTTCAAATGTTGTCAATGGAGGCCTAGAAAAGTACGATGAAAATCTGTTACATCTGTTATCGATGCTGAATCTAATATATCGCAAAAATTCCCCTTTCCCCTCCAAAAACAAACAGTGCAATTAGACACCATCACTCAGACAAGCGCCACTAATATACGACGACCAACTTGGGATATATTCCATAGAGAACAAAATCAGTAAAATATTTTTTTAGAAAGTTTAGTTACCTAAACTATAACAAAAGGGTTTCGGAAATCATAATAAAAATAATAATAAAATTAGGTTTAATAAGTCAATTTTGATTTATTTATTAAACTTAAAAGACGCGATTAGGCCAGCCAAAAAAAATATTTAGAAAATGTTGTTTTGACGACGGTTTTGGGAACAAGATCGTATTTTAACACTCGGGAATAATTTGTTTAGCATTTTAATCAAGATAGGACCAGTTTGACCTTTTGAAGGACTAAGAAAATAGCAGTTAATGAGGGATATAATGACCAGAGTATGATTGATGAAACACAGAATGACAGAATTCATGTCAAAATCATCTGTAAAGCTTTAACTCTGTGGTCTCTGTCATCACGAACACGGATATAGACCTTGGAATCGTTTTAAATTGTGGCCTTTTGCCCCTCCCCGCAAATTTTTTTCATCTCTTAAATAAAAACATAACCAAAAAAATTTGTCAAAAAATATCCTTTTTACGAATACTTGTTGCTAAAAAATTCAACATCCACCCTCTCTGTCCCCGAAAATGCAGGTAATGAAACAAAAAATATGCTATAAATGTTTTCTATGCGACAAACATTTACTTTTTGTCTTCATCTGTTTGTGTTCATGCCTCACTACAGGCCTCATCTAATACCCCCTTCACTTGTGGTGAATATCTGATTCCGTGAATCCATCGCACCATCACTCATGCAAATATCATCACATCCGCAGCTATTTCTTTCAAAACATATTGATCAAATCGTATTAAAAGTGCACAGGAATCCAAAGTGGATTTCAGGAAATCGAGGGCTGTAACTCAGAACGTTACGAAGACAAGGCCATTATTCATAAATAGATTTCGATGGCTAACAGTTTCAACAATGGAATGAAGTTTTATGGAATCCAAGGTAAAAACTTACTCCACGTTTTGAAGATTTCATTTGAAACGAAAAAAAAACTTAACTATACCCAAGAAATGCTCATCTTTCACTGAATTAATTAAAAATAAATTATATAAAGTAATATCTGAGAACATATTATGACAAAACATATTTAACACACGCCCCCTCCCAAAGTTTTGTTAAAATTCATATTTACCCTTTGCATTGATTTACAATAAACTGATTACTGGTTAATCATTATTATTACCGTCATATTTGACAATAACAAAACACGGTTGAAGTTACCAACATCTTTATCAACGACTAATCTCTACAACTCTGATTTAAAATATTCTACAAATTTCTGTACATGTTAATCCGAGTCCATTGCTGTTTACAAACCCAGAAATCTTTTACCACTATATACTCCTATAAGAAAAAGTATCCTGGTGAAGAAGTATCGTGGTGCCCACCCCTACTTACCAGCCATTACTGCGAGGGGTTCTTAGCGTTGCACCTACGCTAATGCATCCATAACAGGATTAATAACAACATGTCAGTCTGCCCCACTCAGTCAGTTAGTTCCTGGGTATGTGGGTGAGTGGGCCTAAATCACGGGCTATGTCACTGACCCCCCCCCCCCTCCTGGCCCTCCTATCTATTTCTATCCGCACTTGGATTGACTGTGACAATTGATTTCTCTCTCGGCTGCGATCGATTTGATAAGCGCATTGATTCATTAGAAAATCGATGGTCAGTGGGAATTTAACGAAGGTAAAAGTGGTCCAAAATTAAGTATGGTGCATGAAGCTCTACAGTTTATGAATGGTCAATGGGTTGATAATGACAATCTAATCTATGGTCAATGGGATTTTCACCAAGATAAAAATAATCCAAAATTATGTCTGGAGCATGAAGCTCTACAGTTTACGAGTGGTCAATGGGATAATGACAGTCTAATCTTTGGTCAGTGGGAATTTAACCAAGATAAAAGCAGTCTAAAATTATGTTTGGTGCATGAAGCTCTACAGTCTACCAAAGCGGTTTCTAAATTGGTTTGATGGTTTCGAAACATTTTAGATAAGTAAATGATCGATTATTCTTCATCTTGTTATAAAAGGTCGGTGTTCAAGGTTCGAACATTGCACATTAACCCTTTCATAGCAGGTTAAATAATTATAAGCTTCTTATTTGCATCTGTAGTAGAAGAATATTTTAATTAAAAATTTCTATCGAAAACTCTTAAAAACATGTAAATGGAAGCTTATAAAATAAACGGTTCTTTAAAAATGACAACAACAATTTAAACTTCTATATTCATATTTGGGCATTAAAAAAATAAATTTTATCCATGTATTACGAAAATGGTCGAAGTCAATTTTCGATTAAGGTTACATCAATTCTACTTCCATCATTAATAAGCATTCACAATTTACTCTACCATAACAATCATAACTTAAAAATAAACTCTGTGTCAAATAATTTTAATTGATATTTCATAGGTTAATGATTCAACTAGTTATCATCCATCACTGTCATAAATATTATAAATAAAAGCATGCAACTTTCATTCTGAAAGGGGAAAGAATCATCAGATTTTTTTAGCTTCTTGTACAATTCAATTAAAACTGACTTTCGAATACAAAAACTTCATCCAACAGTAAGAAAGTTTTGACAATGTCAATTGGATAGGTATGAAAGAACTTAACCCTTATCTTTCAAGCATCAGTACAAACTTAACCCTTTAAAAGCCGTACCAATTCATCCGGAATTATCACCCGGTCAAAAGATGCCTAATTGAAACCTTCACAACTCCTCAATTGGAACTGTCCGATTCTATACCTACACCACAATAGAACCCAGCGTCACCAACCTAGCTTTCCCTTTTATAGTCTTTGAGCACTTACTCAACGGAATCAAAGGCGATAATATTATATATCAAATGATTTGACAGTCTCGCATAAAAGCATCGGCCGAAGACCAGGGTGTGCTTTGAATTACAAACAGTTATACCCAGGAAATAACTCATATTGGAATGGGTAACGGTGACACGGGCGTTTGGGACTGACTGCTAATTATTTTTCAATAGAAAAGCTTGCTTGTATTTTGAGCCGAAACGTTTATCACGTCTTATGAGCAGAAATATGTTCGGCAAATTCTTAAAAACCCACGTATTTTGTGTAGGTTATATATAAGTGAGACAATGTTATACATCAGTATGATTAGTTGTACGGCACCATTATTCTCAACAATGAATTGCTGTGTCACTTGTTTTTGACACATTTGCTTTTCTTAACCACGGAAACATAGCAGCATAAATTCATTTAAGTTTTTAAAAAGCAAATGAGATAAATTGGATAGTATAAATTGTATAGTATAGATAAATTGTATTATGCGGTTATACTTCTAAACTCTATAAAAATAGCATATAAATGGAATATTAGAATTTAAATAACTTCAACTTTTGGAATAAATGAACATACGTCTTACATACTTATTGTATGCAGAATTTGAATTAGTTATTCCATTATATCTTTTATAAAAATATGAAATCCTATTTATCCTGTTATATTAATATTACTAATATCCTATTTTCGAATTTGTCTAGGTCTTTATATATTACAAAACTTGCAAAATTATGTGATTAAAGTAAAGAAGTTAATTCTCTCATCTCTCTGCAATAGTCGAATTACTTAACTCAATTAAGTACTTAATATTATTAATATTTCCAAACTATGCAGAAACACAAAGACGCCCACATGATAAAATTCAGTAAAATTATTGATTATGTGTGTTCTTAGAAGAATACATTATCCTAAAAGGGCTAACAAAATTCACTTAGAGGGGAGGCGGTATCTCTAACTTAATTTATACTCCCTTCGAAGTCAATGGAACAGAGTTCTAAAACCCCTTACTACTTTAGCGAATTACTTGAACCATTTGCGAAAGCTATGTATTTATAGCAATAATATCTTAGCGATGAGACATGTATATCTTATTATTAAGTATTAATTAATGTATTAAAAATATTTAAAAGCTTGTTATTGAAATTTTAATAGTATATATAAGTTATTATATCTGTAAGATCTATTCCCAAAATGTTGTGTGGAACTACCAAAGAAACATAAAAAAAATTAGCAAAATTCACATAAAAAGTCCTTTTATACCGAAAATCAGATTTAAAAAAGGTCTGAAAACTACATTAAAAACGCCAGTTACGTTTTTTTTTGGCGTCATAAATGTGACCGAATATTTTTACTAAATTTTGACGAACTTCGTACAACAACAAGAGAAGTGTGAAAGACTAGATATCTTGCATATAAACATAGATTTCCAGCATAAACAATATTTCTCAAGTTTCTACATTTCGCCATTTTAAGAATGTGCAATTTGAAGAACTTTTTTCGCCAACTACTAAACATTGACTTTTAAAATCCATTTACGACGTCTTAAAGGCACCTTGTGCTACTTGTATACCACAAATTAGACACTTCTTAACCAGAAATTTAGGTTAACAAGAAGCAGTACCTCCATCGATTAAATTGGTCATTAAGGCCGTCAGTTTCGACAGCCGTTAATTCCCAAAATACTAATTATGACAAGACATCCGAATCAGATTACAGGCGTCACGTAAAGGTATCCACATTAAAGTACGACCGTTAAAGAAACAGTCCAGTTAGCCACCAACTTCTCATAAAGCAGTCACCGGCCATGGTCGTTAGTTTTTATTTATGGTCGACTGCAAAGGTGGCTGTATATCAGTTTTGTCATATTCGCCAAGGTACAAAAACGTCGCTTATAAGCACTCCACAGTGGTTTTGACAAAAATGTAACGTGATTTTGGGACATTGAATTTGAAAATTGGGTGTTATATTGGATGTCTAGTACATCGAAGAATGTACTGCATGTCGAAAGGGAGAAGATCCTTGACGAAGATCCAAACAATCGTGTTCCTCATTAGTTAATCAAATGCAATTGAGTATTCAGAAAAAATACATGCTTGCATGTCTTTTACTACGATATGTACACAAACAAAATTATAAATACTACAAATATAAATCTGGTCTCTTTGCTGGCATGGTTTTCTTTGCTTTCATATTCAAAATTTATATAAAAACGTACTATGAGTCCATTCTATTTCCGTACTAATGTCATGATTATGCAACCAATTTTTAAAGTTCCCATTTTCCTCTCATCCCATCACCCTCACACCCTTTCGAGACCAATTTTGCCACACTTACAATACAAGCAAATCCACTTTATAGAAATCACGCGAATGCCCATTGCACAAATACCACAAAACTTTCTTCTATAAACAAAATTGCCATGTCGCCAATGGTTTACGCGCATCACTAGTGGTACGTTTTTTCAACCAAACCAAACTGTTTAAACACAAATGCAGCCCGGTCATCATAACAGCACAAATCTTTTAACTTCAGGCATACAATAATTTTTATAGCGATGTTTTCCGTTCAAGCACGTTAAACTTTGCATAGTCATTGGTGTCGATGACAATACGAAATTAATGTTTGACACAAATATCAATTGCAGCTTTGTCCAACCCTCAAAGAGAGTTATCGGTCCTCCCCTTTTTATAATACAATTCCTCGCTATATCTCTCCCGCCCTTGCATGTGCATCATAAAAAGGAAAAAGCCGTTTTTGTTTTTACCTCTGATTCAATTGATTGTTTCAGGTACAGCTTGGCCGTCGACCAAATAGTTTTTATCACAGCCCTCTCTCCCCATTTCTAGCAACACGGAAGAGGGGATATTTTAAAATTACGTTAAACTAAATTCTGATATATTCCGTAACCCTTTCACTAATTGTCTTACTAACTACTGAAGAATATTAACCCATTTCACTAATAGTTTCAACTTTACTATGAGATGTGAGAAATGGAGGGTCTTGATTTAATTATTAGAATAATTTTACATCATGATTGGGTACCCGAAGAGTACATCCTTAAAATGAAAATGGATAAGACAATTACAAAAATACATGTATCGAATAGCGAATTTTTCGAATCTCGTGTTGAAGAAGATGCAGTTCTTGACTCACATTATTTTTTTGAACAATTAATCTAATAATCATATCGTAGATAAATCTAATAATCATAATTTTGCCGTGCCGTTAACTTTTATAGTAGTTACTTTGACCCAAGCTTTATCCCACCATAAATCGTTACAACGAAATACCTATTTCGAAGTACTTTTTGGTATTCAATTTGTAGCAACACTGCCTAGACTCTAATGGAAAATATTTTTTTTTTGTAAAAGGTAAAGTATGATTTTTACATATGAACCAACGTTATCTAAAAGGCCGATGATACCAAATAGATAAATGTTACCATACAGTTGACAATATTCGAAAACTATCTTTCCGAATTTTATGTACGATCCCATAATAAATGAAATATTCGCCGCCATAACGTTTTGTCATAAAGCAAGTCCGAGTCATCTCTTAACGAGGGATTTGACTGTTGTAGTGTTCTTTTAATTTATAAGCCAAGGCTTCGCTGTATTATTTAGCGCGTGTCAGGTGAAGCCGTCAAAGGTCTGGTGAGTCAGGTGGCCAGAAATCGAAGCTATCAGGCATAATCTTCACGTACTGCCTGCCCTGTAGGAAAAGCTTTATAAACACACGCATATTTATGTCCGAACATGTGTCTTTCGAAT
This sequence comes from Hylyphantes graminicola, assembly GCA_023701765.1. NCBI lineage: Eukaryota > Metazoa > Arthropoda > Arachnida > Araneae > Linyphiidae > Hylyphantes > Hylyphantes graminicola. The sequence continues at coordinate 42,855,084 of CM043122.1, read as the reverse complement.
AAAGTTAGTGGGAGAGAAGATCGTTAAAACAAATCCTGTTTCCTATGATGATTAGTTTGCAAATATGAATCTGGACGTGAGACGTGAGTCAAATGACAATTGTTTCAGTAGGTTTTTCATGGGTTTATTAGTGGTACACTCTTAAATCAAAAGAGTGAACTCCAGTTGGAAAAGTACATTTTCGACACTGGAAATGAGTGAATATTAACTCAGACTGAGTTAAACTCACTCGTTTGGAGTGATCTTGTTGGAGGTTTAACACACAAAGGATCCACTCCTTTCGGAGAAGTGCATTTTCAAGACTGGAGGAGTGAAAATTACTCAGATTGAGTTAAATTCGCTCGTTTGTTTTAAGAGTGTACAGGTTTTCCAGATTCATCTTAAGGCTGGCTTGTTGGTTGAAAGTAATAATTAGAACAATGAAGTGACATATTTGTTGTTGAAAAAATAAAAAAGTCTCAAGACAAGGGACCAAGGAACAATTCCTGGTAATTTTGAATTTAGGCTAAAAGGCACCCGAATCTACAGGCTACCACGAAACATAATTGAAAGGAATCAGGCTATGCAATCACCAGTCACCAAATCAGAGAATTTGTCCTGAATCCCTTTCGCTAGTAGTATTTCTCTTTTCTTTTATAAACATCTTATGTCCTGAAGTTATGATATTCACTTCTGGGGACTTCATGCCGATTTAAAGCTATATTAGTTCACCTTATCGGCCATCATTGCCATTACTAAGTCTAAAAATGTCACCAATACATAAATTCAGCAAGAAATCCCTCAATTCAGTAAATAAGTCCAGAAAAAAAAACACTAATATTTCTCTGGCTGTGAAGCTCCAGAGCTATATGTTAATTCAACTACATTCGAATGAATTAGTCTTGAAATAGCTAACTTTTACTAGCGGCAGGTTTCCTCGAAACAAATGAAGTTATTATGCCTGTTAAGCCTTGACTCGCAACGTGTCGTATCCATAAGTCGCGCCTCATTACGACTCGATCTTTTGCTTTAATGACCCTCTTATATCCTGAATTCATACCGAAATGACGGCAGGGAATACATTTTTAACGACATCAGTTATAGCTAATAAAGTGGGGGCTGGGGGAGCGAAAGGCCACAGTGTCGCTTTAAATGATACCTGGCGAGCGATTGACCTTGCACCGGAAAGCCCACCATGCTTTTTAGTTTGTTTGACAAAAAGGTAACTGTCACCAAAGTGATTACCCATAAAATGATATGACAGTTTGAATTTCAATAGGAGCCTAGTGAGTAATGAAAAAAAAAACATCATTTGAATGGAATAACTTTGGTCATCCAGAGTATCTTTGGTCGAAGAATTGTTCCATTATTTTTTCAATAATAATAATAAAATCAAATAATTATTAATTATAACCGTTTTATTTTTTAATCAATGGAAACTCTACAAAGACTCAAAATAAAAAAAAAATAATAATAAATAAGAAGTTAATAGGTTTCTTGGTTTGAGACAAAGTTGTTCTTTTTGTAGCTCACTTTTTACTGGTTTAGCATCCTAAGCGTTTACATATTAATTTCCCGTTTACCTACAGTGGATTTAGAGCTCGTATTTTTGAGACCCAGTTAGGTGTCGAGACTCACACAAGGCACAATCCTATTATGATGATTTTGTTTGTAGTAGTAATCTGATGATTACTACTAGAAACAGAAGACTATTTCACTAGACTAGGTGGCAACCAAAGGCCCACTATAATCTTTCACGAATAACCTAAAACTTTTATTTAAAATAACAAGGGTACAAGGAGGAGGCTCGGTCATGATGTCACGACTGAACTTCGTGTTTACTTAGAATGTATATACGCAAATATAAAATTCCATTTGGAATTCAATTCAAATACCACTAAGTCAATCCAACCCATCGCCAGGAAGAAAAACTAAGGAAGAAGCCCATAATCACAGTTTTCCAAAGTTGGCAGGCTACACTTCGGACGAAAGTGTATGTTACGCTATTGTCTGTGCCACACCAACGGCCGAGGGAAACATGTCATTACGGAAAACTTAGTTCAGCGAAGGTTCGCCATGGGCTAGCACCATATAGAAGTTTCCGGTGAACTGGGTGAACCCCTAAATTTTTTTGTAACAGTTACTTAGGCAGCCAAAGAATAATAAGGGACTGTGTTGTTTATTTCGCTTTTTCGAATATATATTTTCTTCCGGTTTCCATTTATACCAAAACTTTTTTGTATGATTTAGAGAGGTAAAACTTAGAAAGAATTCTTTAGAATGGCATTTTTAAAGGGTATCTATATATTGACAAATATCTTCAGAACTGTTGTGTCTATTTGTAGGACATTTGATTTGACTATTAAATTGGTATATCAGATACATTACACAAATAATAAAGTTTCAAAATTTTAATTAGTTTATGCACCATTTAAATGCATCGTTTGAAAGTTTATTAGGCTAAAGGAGATTAATTTAGATTATAAATAACTAAGCATTAGTCATTACTTACACAAAAGGAATTATATTTATTTAAAAGTAGTAGAAAACAATCTTTCACCACTCTAATATTACAGAACGCTTCATTTTATTTTATGACATCAGTATAAGGAAAGAAGGGATTTAGAAGGGAAAAAAGAGGAATTTAAAATTTCTTAAAACCTTATCTTACATTTAACATCATAACATTTTTTTTATCTATGATCAAAGTGAAAGCTATAGTATTTAATTCCCTTTCTTCAATTAAATATTTTTAAGTCTAAAATCTTAATTTAGTTTGATAAAAATCAGCTTAGACTATTTTCTTTTATTCAGACATCTTACTACATTACTTAAGTATTTATTATGATAACAAAACTATATTATGGAGATGAAATAAAAAAAATACATAATCCTTTGTATTTGTTTTTAAGTTTCCAAATTAAACTTTGGATTGTTCTTCGGTTCTCCAAAATTTATGGGAATTAGCACAAATCCGCATAACAATACCTAATTAAAATGGATCGCTTAATTGCTTACCTAAAGCTCATTTGCACACACGTAATACCTCAAGCTAACCGAAAACTCTCATTAAAAGGTGAGACAGCAAAAAAACCTCACCACATTTTTATTCCCTAAAGTTTTTAAAAAGACCCAAACCCGCATATTGGCAAGGAAAATATCCATGATTAAGACGCGTCGGAGTTTTAAGACACGACGACGCGTAGAAAAAATTAATGAAAGAGTCGATTCCAATAACAAATACTTCAAGAACCGAAGCAAATTAAAACCTAGATAATTAACGAAGGAAAGACACGTAGCGATCAAAACGCGGTTCTTAAGAAGGCGCATTAAGCCTAATTGCCCTATACAGATCTAGTGACACGCCTTTCAGATGTCATCGACAATTCCTGAAGTAGCAACGAAAACTGTACGACGCAATTAACTGAAAACGCCGCTAATGACCAGTGGAGGGTTAAAAAAAAACCATCCAGCTCTCATCAAAACGAAGGCTTCATGGAGGAAGGTTTACCAACATCGATTGCTGCAAATTTTGGGCCGAGAATATTGTTGTTCATTTGATAAAGATGTAACTTTTAGTTTGTGGAACAACTTAAACATTGAGGCTAATCTGAAATTGCCATTTGCTTTAAATTGCCAAGGAACAAAAGCACAAAAATCTAGTATATATTTTAGTTCAACTGAAATACAACTTAATAGTTTTAGCGACCTTATTTTTTATAAACAAAAAAGTATCAACAGACATATTTTTTTTAGCTGAATATACTTTATTGATATGAGCAACAAAGCTCTGAAAATGAGATTTTTTACGTAGAGCCTACAAAGTATTTAACATTTGAGCACACAAATTACAAGTCTCAAACCTTAAGCTGCAGCCCAGAACTCATAACTGCAACACTATACGAAGTCAACGAATAATTATAGATGTTTATGGGAGAAAATAATGCCTTTTGGTTGCAAATATGTCTCTTATTATGTAACAGTACCAGAATTCGGTTAGTTAAAAATTTGCATACCACAGTGATGATTCAAAAGCAAAATCAAATGTTGACAAAATTGTCTGGTAGAGCTTTGTCACACCAAAGCAGCGGTATCCCCTTTTTTAATTTCCATTTCTTTTCAATCGCATATGAGGCAGCGAGATTAATTAAAAGCAGTTGTTTTACGAAGTTTTTTCTTTCCTTACTTTTGCCAAAAGTTGTTGATGTTTTCTTTTTTTTTTATGATCGCTAATTTGCCAAACGCAGTCCTTCCCCAGTAGGAGAGGCGGACGTTAGAAATGTTTTCGTCTGAGTAATAAATTTTCACTTAATACTTAAGATTTTTTTTTCTATAACGGAGGATAATTCTTCACTATGGAGATGAAGATATTCGCAAATATTTTATTGCCTTAATTAGAAACTTGTCGATAGCGAGATGAGGGGAACATTTCGCATGATTTACGCATCTTTTGCCTTTTAATTAAATCACCAAGTTCATTAAATATCTTCCCTTCCCCCTTACTAAGCCTCATTAGGGTGTGTTAATTCTGGAGTCGCTTTTTAGAAATGCAGATTGGGGACATAAAATTATAGTAAGATGAATGAGTTTTGGTGGTCATAAAAGAAGGAAAGAAAGTCCAAGCTAAGACTTGTCTTTTTTTAATACAGATCTTAAACAATTTGATAATAATCATAGGATTGTTCTAATTTGTTAGACATTATAGAAATGTAGTTTTCGGATTCAAGCAATATGAGATGAAACGGGTGATCTTTCAATAAAAATAAAAGTTGTAAATGAAAATCTATTTAAACTTTTTAATTAAAAAAAACTGAAAATATTTCCTACTCTTCATTACTGGGTTAAATCTTAAGACCCTTTTCATGAACATAAATTAATGAAGATATGAATGACGTAACTAGGTTTATGGAACATGATTTTAAAATCAAGTTGAATTCGAATAAAAAAGGTTTTAAGCATCTGATTTTTTGCTTATTGTTATTTTCGTTTGAATATATAAGAGATTGCGCCATAGCCTTATTAAAAAACATTGAATGAACAATGAAGATGTGCATCTGATTTATCATACTTTTACGCAGGACTTTTTAACTCTATGTCTAAATTATACTGCAATAACGAAAATGTTGTGGGATGTTTTTTTAAAGCCAAATATATCCTTCTTCAAATTTGTTATTGTAAATTACTAGTAATTTTTTATCTAACAATTTTAATTTCGGTATTTAAATTTTCAAAAAAAAAAAACAACTGCTATTGACACTTCATAGTATCTTTTTTATTAATAATTTTAAAAGAAAATTCTTTAAAATGTACATAGATTTTTATTTGATTTTTCCCAATTGTATATAATTTTTAATAAAATTCCTACTGATCCAATTAATGACATAAGCATAAAACAATCCTATACTTTTACTCTTTCTAAGAATTGTTAAAATCGATTATATCTTTCATTCTAGCAATATAATAATGCTACTTGCAAAAAAATCAGTACAAACTTTTCAAATTCTCACCATGCCATTCCAAAAGGTAAAACTCTTTCAAAAGCGGCTTTAAATACATAGAGCAGCAAGCAGAATGAGTTTAATTTTTCAGCAAGTGAGTAAAACCAACACAGCATTTGTTTCAAAACTCTTTTCTCCAGTACAAAGGAGGAGCAAAACGAAAAAGTAGAGGAAAAAATACATCGAAGATTCAAAAGGAATAAAAAAAAACCTGGTTATTTAGCCAGCGGTTTCCATGAAAAAGGCTTGAAAAAAAATCCAGGAGAAAAGAAAAATGTGTTAAAGGATTGCTTGTTTATTTCTTTTGATCTGTCTAGTAGTAATTTGGGAGGGAAAAAGTCATTGAATAAACGTTCAATGGATAACATGTTGCGAGGTCATCAAACATTCCAACAGAAATCGAGAGGAACCTTTGTGTATTTAAAGTAAATAATTAAATTCCTTAATTTGTTATCGTTTGTTTAAGCATGTTGTTATGTTTGTTTATGTTTACAATAAACCAAAAACCATTTTGTAGAAAAACAAATATTAAAAAGTACTGAAAACAAATTTTTATCTATTGTATACGTCAAAAACATTTCGTTATATAAACACATAAGCCCCTTTTAATTTTAAAAAAGACGTGACTGTTGTATCGGAATGTTTTTCAACAGTATAAAAAGGAATTTAAGGTAAAAAAATCCTGCAAGATACTGTAGGTAATTGTTATTGTCAACTGGTGACGTAATTATATACTCGAATGTTCGTTACTAATTAAAGTAATTTTTCCAAAAAGTGCAGAAAGTAGCAAAAGTTTAAAGAAAACTTACAAGTTTTTATGTAGACTGCAAAAAGAAGGGATCACCACTTACACATAAATATAATTAAGTCCCTTACCTGAAAAAGAAATAAAATAGCTTTAACATACAGAATCAATTTTGAAATAAAGACAATATAAATAATGCAAGTTTTTTTTAAGTAAAAGGATACGTAAATATTTTACCTTTAATGCTTATCTTTTAAAAAATTGAAAAAAAAATAATATATACTCGTTTTTAAGATAATTTAAAGGCATCTTATAAAGAAGCAATAAATAATCAGTACTTCAATTTATATGCATCAAAATCACATTCCCGCAAAATTTAAGTTCGAGAAAACCTTTTTTTTAAATTAAAATGTAAAAAAAATTCCACAATTAGAAATCTTATTCTAAGGATGTATTATACAAAACACTAACTTAAAAATTTCCTTTAAATAAATTATTGTTTCAAAAGAACATAAACATAAGGTGTTCTATAATTAATCTGATAGTACTAATCTGACTGGACTAAACACTGTGAATAATCTTAGGGTTACTCTTGCTTGTAGTTATAAAGCAGTTTAACGAATCGAACCATAGTTTGGTGGATCGAATCCACAATGTATCATTCCAAGCAGCACGTAGTTGAGAAGAAAATAAAAAATAGCGGCACCATCCTGAGTTTTGCGAAAAGGACAATTTTGGCATTTCCAGTAAAGATACTGGCTATATGTTGTTTCAAAATTTCTATTGAAAAAAATTTTATAAATGTTTTAGGAGCATTACTGGTAAAAATTGGGCAGCTAATTTGCCCAAAATTTCTCATTAACGTTAACTTTTTTTTTACTGTGTATGTCGAACAAACTAATGAGTGGAATTATAAATAACTTATGAGAGAGGCGATTAACACCATGAGATAGAGAAACCCGTTAAAAAATTTAGTTACATATTTCTGTCCACTGCTGTGTTACAAGCTTAAAATCCAACAGAAACAATATTAAAATTTTGTTCCAGACAAAAAAGAATTTAAAACATCAATAACCCCATATTTTGATGACAAATTTTAATTTACATGTAGTTCATTCGATTTGTGTCTTTGCTATTGAACTAAGAGAACAGAGAGAAAGTACGACCAAAATACATAGTATTAAGCGATACGCAAACGGAAGCGTCACCAAACACAAACACATATCATAAAACAAAAGATAATTTTGGATGCATGAGTATTATATGAAGTGTACACGCTCCAATATTAGCAGAAGCCTTTCTGGCCTGAATTCAAAAAAGTGAGTCAGCCGAGTCTTGTTTTTATTAGTGTGCCTCGTCCATCACTGCTTCCCGAATACTGCATTTGTTGATCTCATCACTGTTGGAAGGTCTCCATTTGGGGAAACAATGCAATACACTGCAGAGATGTTTAGTTACTGGCTATAGACTACTTCCGATACCCATATGCAGATGACAGACTTTTCCTGGCAAGGAGCCGTGATTCATTTTTCAGCGCGGAGGAATAGACTTGAGATTCGTTCGGTAGTGGTGTCATATTCTTTGCCAGAATGCTGGAATTGTTCTTGTTGAGAGTTAGAGTTGAACATTGAGATGTCTTTTGTTTTAGGCATTGTACACGTTTTGAGTTTAAAATAATTAAAATTCAATTTGGTTTTCGCATGTGAAGCCATGAAATAATTGAGTTTGAAATTAGTTGCATTGATGCCATACTATTTCCTAAAGTGAAGGAGTTTTTCTTGTTGAGAAGTTCGGGGGAAACATTAAGTTGTCTTTTGTTTTAGGAATTGCACATGTTTTGAGTTGAAAAATCGGTCAAATTCAATTAAGTTTTAACGTATTGAAACTTGAAAGGATTCAGTTTGAAATTCATTGTATGTAATGATGACCTTATATTTCCTAAAATGTTGGAATTTTTCTTGTTGAGAAGTAAAAGGAAATATAAGACGTCTTATTTTTTAAAAAGAAAGTTTACACGTTTATTGAGTCGTAAAATCCTTAAAATTCAATAATGATCTTGTATATTGAAAACAGACAATAATTGAATTGTTTGTGATTCGATCTATGTTTATTTAGCATTGCATTTGTTGAACATTATCACAATTATGTTTGAAAATTTGCTAAGGAATTACTCCTAATATTCATATGAAGATGACATAACTTTTAAGGCAAGTACATGAAAATCCTTTTCCCCCCCTTCAAACTATAGGATAGACTTGTTGGTTGGTTGGTAGACATATTTTCGACTTGTGTGCTTGGTCTGAGATCCGCTTATAAACCTTCGTCAAGTAAGACAGACAAAACAAACACATACGTGACAGATGCTGCCATCTATCGCATGCCAACTCCACAATTTAGACTTATCCCCGAAGGGGAGGGAAAAAGTCTCCAGCGACCGGTGACATCTCCAGTGACAGTGAATAGTCTCCAGTGACAGTTTAACGATCAAGTACTCCGCATATACTCGACAAACACAGACATCTATGCCTTATCGGGATTCGAGGCCGGGCCCATAAGCTCCAAAGGCTAGCTCCCTAACTACTCAAGTCATATGGGCTTGGAGCGACGACTTGGCGTGTTTTCAAGACATTTGCAGAGTTTCAGTTCATCCATATGAACATAGACGTTTTTGAATGCAATTCTATCGATTTTAAAAACCTAACCAAGAGACCTTACCAAAAAAATTATTTTAATTTAATTAAGTAATTTTACTGGTACATTCTAGTTAAGGGGGAATCCGCGTGCAGGACCGGGGGTCTCCAAACTCAAGTGCTTCAATGTTAATCAAATGAAAAAAAAACTATTTTCTCTACCACATTTCTCCGGCTGTATTGAATATTTTTACAAACGTTTTTTTTTTTTTTTGTAATAATAAATGTAGATAACTTACAGGTCTCTATAATCCTACTTTTTTACATTGTTTCGAATACTTTTTGTAAAATTATTTATTCAATATTTAAAAAAATAGAACCAATGTCAAAGGGGATGCGGAGATTTCGTCCGGGTACAATTCGTCCGATTCGCAAGCGGAGAACTCATCCGATAGGGCTGCCAAGCTTGGCGAGGAAGTTTTAGAGTTTGGCGATACGGTAAGCGGGTTGGAATGGTGGTAACTTTTTCGAAACGGGGTGGGGGTTGGAGGGAGGGGGTTTTGAGGGATCGAATGATATTGGCGCAGGGACCATCAACAAATGACGCCACGCTTGACAAGGGAGGGAGGAGGGTTCATACAGCTGTAATAATTTTGGTATATGGATTGGGGGGGGGGGGGGCTATATAGAAATGTGGCGTAGAAAGATGGGGGGGGGGGATCTAAGCGATTTTCGAAAATAGAATTAGAATAGTGTCGAACTACAATGAACTAAGATAATTAATGGGAAAAATTGACGCGTATAAGTGTTCGTATAAAATTAAGTCGCGTATAAGTGTGTTATAAAATTTCACAATTAATTGCTGTGTCTACTCTCAAGCTAAGTTAAAGATTAAATTACGCCTAGTGTAATTTAGTTAGAAGTTAGTACACTAGTGAAACACGTAATACTTTTTTAAGGAAGAAAATAACAATTACGTTTCAACAAAATTATTTTTGTTTGATAGCGTTGCACTAGTGGGCTATTGGCGGCGGGGTTTTTAATTCTTAACAACGGTCAAGTGACGTAGCCGACACCTGAGTGAGCATTAAAGCTCAAAAGAGAGGCATCTTCAGGTTTGGACATTGACGTATTTAGCGTGCATCATCCATCTCAACATGGACATTACTTATTTTTTACTATTGCCAAGTATGTAAGAAATAGCCGAATATGTAAGAAAAAGTATTCTGTCACTTCTAAATGGATAGGAAACAAAAGGTACATAACTTAAATTTTATCTATAATATAATTAAAAATTGCAATAAAAACATTTCTTGTAAAATAATATTGCATCGTACTTTTTTTTTATCTCTTACTTCCAAGTAAAAAAAATGATACGTGGTGGATAAGTTGGTGAGAGAAAAAAATTACCACATTTTTATAAGGTGGGGTGGGACATGACATCCTTACTGAAGGCATCCCCACACTTTTTTTAACTCACTTCTACCACTGATTTTATTAGAATTCAATAAAAAGTATTCATTCTACAGATTACTGTACAATAAATTACGCAGCGTAAAATAAAGAGAACAAAGACGACGAAAGGAACAATGAAAGAAAATAAGTTTGGTTTGATTGGAATCATCGTCGCACCCAGAGTTACACGAGGGATATGGGCAACGTATTTTAAAAACACAGTCAAGTGGCGAGCCGACACCTGAGTAGGTACTCAACGCAACCGTTAAGGGCGGCATCGTACGCAGCGTTAGGACTTATATCCCTCCACACGATGTAATTCGTCAAACATTTTTATCTGCACGGGCCGTTTATAGGTCGCCAGTAATTTTGGCGATGCCCGGACCCGAACCTGGGTACTTCCGCATGCTAGGCGAATGCCTAACCGACTGAGCTCGCCAGACCCAAGAGAAAATATGAAGATACCAAAAAGAAATTTAATATCCTGATTTTTTCATTGAAAATCTGGTCACATTATTTTAGGTTGAACTGCCCTGCTTTAAAATGTTTTATCATTTTTGTATCTCTTATGCATAAAGATAATTAATGAGCAAAAAATCCTTATTAATCTTTCTAAAAAAAATACACTACTCTAATTCTTTCATAATGAGGGGCAGGGGAGCCCAGTCAGTTAGGCTTTTGCCAAGCATGACAAAGGTCCCAGGTTCTTGTCCGGGCATCGACAAAATAACTGCCGACCTATAAACGTACCGAGCAGCCAAAAATGTCCGACGAATAATACCGTGTAGAGGGAGGGCACGTTATTATAATATGCTCCTGTCCCAACGCTGCGTACGATGTCGCCCTTAACATTTGCGTTGGGTGCTCATTCAGGTGTCGGCTCTTTACTCGACTGTGGTTCTAAAATACGACGCCCGTCGCCAATAGCCCTTGTGTAGCTCTAGTGCGACGATAATTCAAACTAAACTTTCATAATGAGCAAAATAAGTTCTCCATCACATCTTGAAATATGTATATGATTCTACAAGCTTCATAAACCCGGCGTTGCACGAGTGTATACACTTAATAACGGTGATTTGCTTTCAATATAAATTTTTATTTTATAAATTTGATTTCCCTCTACTGGTCAGCAAAACCAACAGAATATTATAATCTAATCCCATTCTGATAACATAACAGCATTAGTTATCAGTTGCTAAGTTATTTATTTCTGTTTTGAATCAGTCCAGAATATCGTCATAAAATGTACCACAAAGTGCTTATTTGATTGTTCATTTTAGCTTATACACTACTACGTTTATAACGTAAAAAGTGGAAGGTTTTATAATCGTTCAGTCCGTCCGTCTGTCACTCACTTTCACAGAACGAACCAAAAGTCGCACAAACAAGTGGGATACGTCATTTTAAAGCAAAAAATCGGGGTAGGTTACATCTCAAATTTCATTAAAAATTTTTAATTAGAAGTACATTTAAAATTTAAATAACTAAAATTTTAATCTACATTGAAATAACATGAAAATTCCATTTTTATTCAATATTTTCGCTGCTGCCAAACGTACGAGAAACTTTATTTAAAATAAAAATCAAATTTTTAAAAGAATATTTATTTATGTGTTATAATTCGGTTTGGATTGTTGTAATATCACAATAGAGTTCTTTTGATTTTCCATTTTACATATATGTATGAAGAAGGATGTATACAGACTTTTAATTTAGCATAAAATATATGCGAAGTTTCGCTTTTATTTTCAAATCACCAGTTTTTACTAACTATATATTTTTCGTACTGTAAATTAAATTGTGGCGGCTAAAATATATTTATTAAGAAAATTGCATCATTATTCAACGAATTTCAAACAAATTTAGCAAACAATAATGAGTAATTTTTAATTTGCGAAGGAATATTAATGAAAATAGTTAATTGTGCCGTTTAAAATTTTGAATTAGAAGTCCCTGTTCGGCGAATTACTTTCTGGGGTCTATAAATAGTGTGTTTCCTGTGAGTATAAATATTGTGTGGAAGCGGTTTATGTGACAGATTCTGTAATGTAACGAACCTACTTGTTTGTTTACTAAAATAAACTACACCGGCAACGCTTTGCAACGCAAGCTAAAATACTTTTAAGATCAGATTATTATTTTTTTAAGTTCTGTTCAAAGTTTTGTAATCACTGCCGACACATGTAGTTCTTTTGATGATTAAAAACTGAAAAATTTCAATGTAAATCAAAGTTATTGCAATTTTTTTCTAAAAAAAACCTTTTTTAAAATGCGTTATTATTGTGGTTTGGTATCTTTATGTGTCTTCGAAGGTGTTAAATACGATTCTGAACTTTGACTACTTTTGAAGTTGCGAGAGGAAAAACTTATTAACCAATAACCATAAAAGAATACCGGAAAAAAAAAAGCAGTGAAAAAAAAACAACGGGGGAAAAAAGCCGTCAAAAGTTTTATTCGCACTGTACGTAAAAAGAGGCTTTCAATTTATGCAGAAAATAGCACATCAAATTGAAGTGCAGAAAATTCTCTACCATTTTACGTATAATACGTCTTTCCAACTTATTATAGTCACATAAAGGGGCTTGAATGTGGAATTCATTCATTTTTGACAAATCAAATATATTTTATTTAATAATGGTAGCAAAACTTTTAGTTTTTCATATTTTTGGAAACATTTTTAGTTATTAAATTCGATTTAAAAAAAAACTATTTTTTTCTTGCGTAAAGACATATATTAAAAGTTGGAAGCAAAAGTAAATACAAAAATCGTCTTTTGTCTTTATTTTCCTTTATTCACGTCATCATAACCTTTGAAAAAAATTATATTGAAATAACAAAATAAAGGGATAATGAGAAAAAAGTATTTTTTTGCTATTCTTTTTGAAGCAAAATTTTGCCTGATAAACCTCTAATGCATACTGTTGCCATATGGCAACAAGCAAATTAATCAACTTTATTCTACTAGAGCTTTCTTTTGACAAATGTGTTTTTTTTTCATCTATTACATACCATTTTGAAGTTTTAGTTACTAATAACTCTCATAGACATGTGACATTTGAAGTTGCATATAGATTTGCATGATGTTGCATAGACGGTGACCTTAAAGCGTTACCGGATGCGGATCATCGAAAGAACTATTTTATTAGTAATTAAGTTATTATATGTACGTGGATGAGGTTTTCGACGATAAATTTCTGGTGTTTCTGAAATTATTTGCCAAGGCACGGCAAACGTTGGACGTTAATTTCAACAAAACATTACAACATAAAAGATGAAACGTAATGATGATGATAGTTAAAAATGTTAACCTGGTTAATGTTATTAGAATATCAAGCAAAATTAATGGAATGTAACGTGTAATGGTATGTAACGTGCAATGAATTAATACTTTGAATAAATTGAAGCATTATTTGAATTGTGTATTTATTAAAAAGCAAATATCATCAATGATAAATGTGCTACATTCATTTCATTCCTCCGGTTTAATCGAATTTTCGCTTTAAAAAATTAACAAGGGCGAACTAAAAAATGACCGAAACACGCAGTTTCGTGCCTAAGATTTGTTTTCAACGAGGGAGGTCTGGCGATTACCGCGTCTGGCATGTTGGATACACATAACCTAATTGCTAGTGTCATGTTAACAACGGACTGGTGTCGCACCATTACCCCCCCCCCCCCCCAACACTGTTGCCCTGAGGTGCGGTGAGGACTTTGTTTGACTGCCGGTGTCTCCTCGCAGTCCTTTGTGTCATTTGTTTTGGAGTCTGGTCTGCGTCTGGAGTCCGAAGGCAAAAAAAGTAATCAATCTTAATTCTCGAGCTCTGTATCGGGATCCGATAACAGTCAGAATATCACGAAATGCCGATCGAAGACGATTGTCGATTTGCCTTTTTTAATGGAAAGTGGACAATGAACAGTTTTGGGTAGTGCGGATTTCTGAAGACAAGTATGATTCTTGGGTCATAAGAGACGCGTATTCATCAGCGTAGGATTTTTTTTAATGCGGGGAGTCCATGGGAAATAGATTGTTGCAAATAAGTTGTAATGTTTACCTCCCCAATTTTTTTCTGGCAAAGTGACTTTTTTCATGCAAATTTTGTTTGAAAGCATCACTTCTCTTACCCTTTGAGTCAAATTTCTTTAAACTCTTAGAGTATTATTTCAGATTTTGTATCGGAGTATTATCGAACTTAGAATGCTTTATAGCCAAAATTTGGAAAACAATCAATAGCCAATAAAATGTCAAACGCATAAATTTTACGATCTAGGACATATGTATCATCAGATCAAAAACAGAGTAGCAAAAAAACTTTTTAAATACAAGCAACATGTTTAAAAAAGTATTCAAAATTTCATTTGAATTCAGACGATAATTTTGAATTAAAAGTTTTTGGAATATCGTAAGAAATAATGACTAGCAATTATATTTTACTAGCATTACTTATTCCGCATTAAAAACTCTTTTAAATATGATACAAATTCCAAAAAATCTTACATGTATTTAAATTTTATCAAAAATCTAAAGTTAAAGTTATAAAAAATATGTTTATTATATATATCGTGCATTAACGATTAAAAGTATCCGTTAACTATCTGATTTAATGGTATTTAAATAAAATAACACGATGTTCTTACTATTACACAACTCAAGGACTAACGTTTAGTTTGTTTTAGTGTTTTATTTTCTTTATAAATTAATTTGAATTTCGGAAAGTTCTTTAAAATTGCATTTAAAAAAAATATATGGAGCTAGTTTATTCATTCTGTTTAAAGTAGTAAAAGTAGAAAGTCTTCGCTGATGCATATAAGTAATGATGATGTGATGTTAAGTTTGTAAGCTTTATTGTTTGTATTTGTAAGAAAAGTTTTGAATTCGTGTTAAAATATAGGAGTTTTTGTCTTGTGAAGTTTAAAGGTCTTCTTTTGATTGCATTTTTATTTAAGAAATCACAATGTGTCATTCCATGTCAATATCTGTGTAATTTATCACTGGGTTAACTCTTTTTAAATAAACTGTTATCACCTTTTTTAGACGTCTTTAATTTTTACTTAACCCTTTCAGTCAGAATTTTGAAATCCTGGACTAAAATTGATTTCCTTTACTATATCCTATCTACTATATCCTATCCTTTACTATCCTTTACTACGGTCATATAGTAAAGGAAATGAAAAATTGGACTTATGGAAGGATTTTTTTTAAAGAGTTTTTAAAGTTTTTCTACAAAAAAAATTTTATAAAATTCTATATAAAACTATTGAATTTTTGAGTTTTTAGATACATTACAAGATTATCTGAAACTACAAATCATAAAATTTGACAAATTAATGAATTTCATACAGAAAATTCATTAATGCATTTAACAGCTCGGTACCGGTATTTTTCCAAGCCATAGAAAACTTGAAATAGACTATATATAAAAGCTTATAAAACCGATTCTAATTTCAGGAGATGAAAAAACTTTCTAGAAACTTGATTCTAAAGAATAATTTAAAAGTAAAATTTTCTCATCGAATTCTTTATTCTGATATGATATCTCATACAACCTGTTTAATAAGAAGGAAAATTATATAAGGACTAGTATCATAATTAACTATCTCGATACTAATTCGATACTATTCTAATTCTTTCTAACATCATAACTTTCTAACATAATAATTACTTTCTAACATCGTTCGGAACGCCCCCCCCCCTTTCCCCCCACCTTCCTACGCTACACTTCTACTACCCCCTCCCCCCTTCCGACATACACTCCAATAGATATCCACAAACAATTACAGCTATAAGAACCCTCCACCCACCCTTGTCTCAAGCGTGGCGTCATTTGTGGATGGTCCCTGTGACAAAATCATTACAATGAATTCTCAAGAAAAAAGACAAATAAGAAAAAGACCTTAATTAACTTGTGATGAGAAAAATCGCTGGACTGGGCGAAAAGGCGCCAAATCCAGCAGCGCTATCCAAAATCGCTATAAGTCGAGTTATCCGCGGGTGAGTTTTCCGAAGCTAAGCCTAAGCGGGTGAAATGTCTCCGGATGAAATCTCCGGCATCCATGTCAAAGAGTGGGATTGTCGGTTGTCGGGACCTGAAAGTTAGCGACATTTATCACAGAAAAAAATCCGTAAAATATTCAATACAGCCGGAGAAATGTGGCAGAGAAAATATTTTTTTCTCCATTGGATTAACACTGATGTGCTTTGATTTGGAGACCCACAATCCAGCGCGCCCATTCCCCCTTAAAAAATATTTTATCAGAAATCCCGGCGAACCGTATTTTTCTATACACTTATGTCAGAAAAAAAAAGCTTAACACAAACGTTTTTCAACTGGTTACGATTCCATTTATCCTTTATTATTGGGGTCGAGTTTTTACCGCACTGCATTGCGTAAGAGTATGAATGGACGTGAAACGAAAAATAAAATAAAAACATAGCATCCCCCCCCCCCCCCCCCGCTAGAAACACATATAATACTCCTGCTTGTTTTGAGTTTTGACTAGTGATATGTGATTTTTTAAGCCTTATGTTGTACAGTAAGTATTCAGCTGAAACGAACGATTTTTTTTAAATATACATTCAGATACGTGGAAATACGGTCTTGAGCCATTTGAGCGTATTTTATGCAAGTGAGGCGTGAAGGAATTGTGTTGGTTTAAAAAGGTTGTAACAGAAACTCGGTTGAATTTTGTTACAAGTAGGATTGAAAATAATCCCAGGGTGGCTTTAAATAAGTTTTGGTTATTAAGTTTTGGCCTGGTTTCTAATATAAATGAGAAATTAATACCATTGCTCAGAACGATCGAAAATTTGGTAGGGCCGTTTTTAGGTTTGAAAGAAATCAATGGAACTATAGAAGAATCAGTATTTCAGTAGTGGAGCTATGGACAAATAGAAAATATCAAAATTCCATAATGACTCTCTTAGACCAGGTCTAGGCCATGTCTATCCGGTAAAGTGCTATTTTTCGAGAATTATGATGTGGTATTGCAAATTTTTTTACAAATCATTCATTGTTCATCGGTCTCAACAAAATTATAACGTCTGAGGAGATTTCTTAAGATTCTGACCAATGATTCTCATTTCAGAATCGTTTTTAATTGGAACTCCAACCATAACCATAATTTATCTTACAGAGAAGTTCTATGCAAATAAGTAAGCATATTTTTTTCCCTTGCTTACGTTAATTTTTAAATCTGTCTATCTAAGTTTGTTCCTTAACAAAACATATTTAATAGTTACGATAAAACTTGAAACAAAAAAGTTGAAAACAACTTCATATTAAAACCCAATTCCGACATAATTGTTGGTTACTATTTTGTCAAACCACTGCATTGAAATGTCAGACCAGTTAACGCGAATTTGTTCATGAATGAATACCAAGTTTTTCATTCATTCTAAAAAAGTACTCTGCGGGTTTGGGGAAGGGGGTTTTATCTATCCAGCGTAAAACATTTTTTGTGTGTTCTTTGCTTTGCTTACTTGGATCTTTAAGAAAACACGATGTACAAAAACAATCGCATGTTTTAAGTTATGGTTTACTTAACTGTTGATATCTTAGTTACATTACAATACATTTAATGAGAATAAAAAGAGATAGCGTGTATGTTATTTTTGAACAGTGCAATATTACTTGAAATACATTTAAAATATCAGTTTTTCATTCGACGAATTTCAATAGCAGATATTTCATGTCAAACATTAGGTGGTGAAGATTAAAAAAAAAAAAACATTTGTAATTTCTTACTTTTTATAACACTTTTCTTTATTAATGTTAACAAATATGAAATTAGTATTTTTATGGAAAATTTTGCATTAACACTTTCCCTTAACATGAATAGGAATACTATTAACACTTTCATCACCGAATGGAAATGTTAATAATTTTTTTTTTCGTGTAACTTAATTTATCCTTTTATTGTTCAGGACTGTGATCTTCATCTATCTTTTATTTTACTCATTTAGTCAAACTCATTTAGATAAACAAACAAGCGTTTTGTATTTTAGATACTCGGAGTAGGTTAACCTATAAATTCCGAATTCTAGTTTCTATTGAAGACAAACTGCGAAGTGTCTGGACATTATTAAAAGACTACTACCGGTGCCGTTTAAGATGAAATCTAAACAAACGTTAAAAGGTTTTCAGCTCACGGATAACATCGCGTAGAAGAACTGTCTTGGCAGTAAATGCATTGGAATAACTTGTAAGGGTGATTTTCAAAAGTAATGGACTTATAAAGTGAAATTTAAAGCTAAATTTTAACAGATTATAATTTTTTAAACATATATGAGAATAGAATTTTATTGTTAGCTAATTGTACTTGGCAAATGTTTTTATTTTCTTCATTAATAAAAAAGAAACTCGTAAGCAATCACATACATACAGAGCTGACTTACTAAGAAATCAATATGCAAGTTTATTATCAATTTCAATGAAAAAAAAATGTTTTTACTCATTTTAAAAAGTCATTTTTTTTTAAATAAGGACCCATACTAACAACGACCTGAAAGAATATGCCGATCAATCAATAGTGAAAAAGTAACTGGGTAGGTTTGACATGATTGGCTGATTTAGCAAGAAATGGTTCTCTTTTTTTTAATGATTTATTTCATTCTGTGACGTAAACAAAATCATGTTAAACGATAATGCATTTGTGAAAGTTGTTATTATCATTATGTATTACTTATCACAATAATTCATTATGCAATGCGACTTTGCATAAATTTAATTATATTTCAATTATCTACTAGAACATAAAAGCAGAAACAGCATTTAGCAAAAAACAACTTGACATAAAATCACGAAAATATAAAAAAAAAAGAATCGGCCTTTTAATAAAAATTACAAGTTTATGCTAAAATATAGAATTTTTTTCTAGCAGAAATTGTTAAATTTCCAGACAACCTGACTAAACACTGAACTACATCAATGCCTAAACGTAAAATTGAAAGATAGATTAACCCTTCAACGAATATATGAAACCAAGCATTTTTCCCTCCAGAAACTAACTATTCTTAATTTTTATCTCTCCGAAGCCACAGCAAAACACGTTCCGCCTCATCAAGTGCATTATTATTATGTCTTATTTAACGGTTCTGCGACAATAAAATAATGTCTGAGAATTGAAAGTTACAACTTTTGTGTTGCATTGATTCATTTGGTTTCATTTCGCTGAAATCGTATCCCGATTGAGAAAATCACTTTTTGAAAGTGAAGTTGCTCGCTAAAGAGTAGTATTTTGTATAATCATTTGTTTTGAGTATAATGATACAAATATTTTTTTCCGTTTTTAATCTGGACAACAACTAAATATTTGTGTTTTATTAGAAGTATTATCAATTAATAAATTCAACATGGAAGATACTTATATGTTTATTTCTTTAACCCTACATATAGCTTCTGCTACTTTCTAAGTTACTACCTGAGGTCAAGTGACGAGACTGACGCCTGAGGTGGCCCACAACGCAACTTGACAACGCATCGTATGATGTGTGCGTCAGAGCTTTGAACCACGACAGATTTAACATGCAACAATCTCATATACCCAACAGTGTTAATTGACGAAATTTGTTTGCTCCAGACAATCTGATTATAGAATGGCTAAGACAAGAGCAGAACCTATTCCAACTTAGACATGCCAATATTCATTAGAACTGAAATTTTGAATAAAGACACACGGACAGAAATCTACACGATGCCAACACAAATTTCCATTTTTAAGCTTCTCCAAATTTAACAAAAAGATACCAGGCTTTTACAAAAGTGTCATTTTAAAACCCCCGATATCTCGCTCCTAAAATCTCAACATGCAAAAACTGAACAATCAGAAATTATAAAATAACAATCATCAATTGTGTCAATACTTGCGTCTCAACATATAGAATCAATTTAAAAGTACGGTTATAAAACGGGGGGACATAAATATGTGCTTATAAATCTGTTCCAATATTTTTAAGTGTCATTATCAATCCTTCTAAAATAAAAGGAAATGCTCAACGGACATAAATATGCGTATAAATCTGTTCAATTATTTTTCAGTGTCATTATCAATCCCTTTA
This sequence comes from Hylyphantes graminicola, assembly GCA_023701765.1. Lineage (NCBI taxonomy): Eukaryota > Metazoa > Arthropoda > Arachnida > Araneae > Linyphiidae > Hylyphantes > Hylyphantes graminicola. The sequence goes on along the minus strand of CM043122.1, from coordinate 42,834,723 downwards.
AAAAAAAAAAAAAAATGCTCAGCGAACATAAATAAGCGTATAAATCTGTTCCAATATTTTGTGGTATTATATACCAATAATTCAAAAAAAAAGAAAGAAATGTTCAGCATAAATATGCGTATAAATAAATCTGTTCTAATATTTTTCAGTGTCATTATCAATCCCTTGCAAAAAAGGAAATGCTCAGCGATAAACGATCAGCAAATAGACGACATCAGTAGACACAAACCCATTACCCCCAAGTCATGTGCCTAGCAAACCATATCCACAAGCATTAGGAAGACGCAATTTGTATTTGAACATTTTTACCCAGTTCTATTATGAGATATCATAGCGGATATCAAAGCACACATGGCAGACTTTCACTTAGGTCCAGCTAATGACTAGTTTAGCTTGCAATCGTTTAGGCTCAATGACTTCGCTTACAGCGAGCAGCTCCTTTATACAGTATATATTGAATTCGGGAAAGTTGAAGTAAAGGAGAACCCATGCAATTTTTTTAGATACTTGTGTGATAAATGAATTTTTGATTTGGTTAAATGATTGCACGAACAAGCTTTTTAAAAACTCGTTTAATAGCATTTATAACAATTCGTACCTTTCCTTTTATAAATATTTAAATGTAGACACAAATGTAAACGTAAGATAGCCATTTTCACAAAACACGTCGAATGAACACAAATGTATTGTATCCAACTGGTTTTTCTTCTTTATGTACAACGTTTGACTATTTGCTCACACTGAGCATTTTGTCATTCCCTTATCAAGATTTGAATAGCTATTCATACAAGTTTTACGCTTGGGCTATTGTAATACTTTATTGAATCTTATAACTGATAACTCACACTTTAGTGAATAGTTATTTGTTCGTATAAACAAAATATCAAGATTTTTAACTTCGTAGAATAGTGTTTCGTTGTTAAATAAAATTTACAGTTCCAGTTAAAGATTAAAAGGCAATGAAAATTGTATCGATAGTTTTCTTTTGTTTAGCATCTTGAGCACTTGGTCCAAAAAACAAACAAATAAGAACTAAAATACATGTTGTATCACATAAAATATTAGATAAGTGGTTTTATATTTTAAAAAAACCCGAAAAATATCTCAGACCATCCATTCAAATTTCAAGCCATTTTCAATATTTCAAAAACAACACTTTAATCGTCCTCGTAACCCATATTCAAGATGACCCCTGGTGGCTGCACATTCTCCAACCTTACCACATAGTACCACGCAAGATAAGTAATCACCCAGCGGTCCTGGTGACAGAATCGCCCTGTGCCATTACTCACTATCAACGTCAAAGCAGATGGAAACACCATAGAGGTGCCATTTTCTCGAATTGATACCAACCCTGGACAGCTTCAAGCGTTCGGAGGGTGTCATAGTTAAAATTAAGGGCCCGGTCATCCAGGCGCCAAGATGGTAACTCAATAAGGGTGACAGAATACAGGGGCCTGGCAAGGGTGGGGGTTTTTGGGCTTTGGTGGCGTTTTGTTTATTTTAGGGGTGGGGAGATGAAAAAATACGGTGTCTGTTCTGGGGTTAGATCTTTTGAGGAGAGCGTTGTTGTAAGCTTTTGTTCTTCGTTAGGACAGATATGTCCTTAAGACAGGTCGGTACCTTGTATACGGCCTATGTTAAATTGACCTTTTTAAGGTTATTTTTTTTCAAAACTAAGATACAAAACAACACAAAAAAATTATGTGCATTATATGCACTTTGAACAATACACTGAAATGAGATTTTATCAATATATAGGTAGTATTTAAAAAATATATTATTTAAAGTAATATGTTATTTTTTTTTTAAAAAAAGCAATTTTACATCATAACTTTACCCATATTTTTTCTCTTTCAACTTTTGAGAAATGCTCTATTTAGCAAGCAAAACACCCTGAAACAGTTATCTTGTAAAAATTTTAGGTCTATACATGAAATAGTTTTCAAGAAAAAGGAACATAAACCTGAAAAAACACCATTCTGAGAAAAAAAAAGAGATATAAAGTTGAAAACTTGCATTGTGAAAATACTGCTGATCTAAATACAAATTAAAATTTAACTTGGTTAAACTTGTCTCAATGAGGTACAAAGGGCATCGTTGGAAAGCTCTTGAAACTTATTTTACATAAATACTAAAATAAAAAAAAATCAAAGTTTTGAAAATTACATGGTAGTGATCTACCTTAATTTTTCTCCCGATTCTTAACCATCTGAGGAACCTTCATAGAAAATCTTCAACTTTGCACAAGATACATGAGAATATTCATGAAGATTACGACGTTAATTATTTGGCGCGTTAATTATTGGAGAAATGTTTACAAAATAAACTACTTGCGTCAAAAAACAGCACAGTTTTTTTTTCAATGAATCTCCTCTTACGTCTAAAGATTCCATTGTCTGACCATCAGGTTTTATAGAATCAATACTTATAATTTAACAATATTACATTTTCTGTTAATTTTCAGTATGGAGAAGTATCTTGAAACCATCTAACAAAAAAAATATATAGATTCTTTAAATTAAATTATCTAGTTAAAATTAGAATTTCTCTTTAAAATCTCATTCGAGTGTAAAAAATAATACTTTCAAGTATAAATTCTTAATAAATATATTTACTAATAGAGGAGGGGACACTAGATATCTATTTAAAATGTACAATTTCTTGAGCAAACAAACATGAAGACAGAAGTGGCAAAATTCAGGCTTTACTGGTATACTTCAGAGAATGGCCAAAAATAAAACGTTTCTGGTTTAATTCTTTTTTGCAGAACTGGTAAGAGGAACAAGTGTTTTTTTTCTACACCCTCATCTACAAGAAAAAAATGCAAATAAGAAGTTCAGGGTGGTTAACAGAAACGTTGAAACACTAGGAGTGGTTGAAATTGTATCTTTTAGTTGGGGTGGCTAAACATCAAAAACCCTACACCCAAGTATTTTGAACGTTTCGGAGAACGTAAACAGGTCTGGATTATCAACATTTATCTTTAGAAATCGTCATTTAAAATGTAGAGAATTATAATATAAATTTAAGTTATTAATAAGACGCTTATGAAATTTTTTATTTGGTAATTTATAAAGGGATAAAACTTCTTTAAACATGGTATAAATTATAAATTAGGAATATTTTTAAGATACTTTGGTTAATCATAGACCTAAAAGTATATGATATTTTATATTATACACTTATATTATAAAATTGTATTTTATTGTGCATTATAAAAGTGTAATTATTGTGTATTGTGTAAAATTGTTATTATCATGTATTATAAAGGTGTATTTTTTAATTAAAAAAAAGAAGACACGGATAAACTTTTTTTTTAAATAGTCCATGACCTTACGCTTTAATTCCATAAATATATAAATAAAAAACGCCTTGAAAAAGTTAATTTAAAATCTAATGTATCTTAAAAAAATACTGCATGTAACAGTCATTATTGTATGTATGCATCAGCAAAAAAAAAAGAAAAAAAAACATAAATCATAAGCAAATAACCGAATAAGCACCCACTGATAAGGCGAAACATCAACTCAAACATCCCCAAACAAAACAGAAGCTACTCCCCGTGTGTATTCATATGAAGCAATCGTAATGACAATTGCCACACCCATAGCTGAGAAGTAAAAATAATCTTAAAAGGGAATAAAATCATATGAAAAGGCCAAAACGAAAAAAATGGGAAAAAATCAAAAACTAATTATATAAGGTGCATGACCACATTTTATAACTCCTTTAAAAATCTGAAAAAGCGTAAAATTACTGAAATTACATTATGCAACTCTAGTCAAGTCGGGGGGGAAAGCGTGAAAAGACAAAAAAACTATTCTATATTTGTAATAGGTAAATGATCTACGTTTGTCATACCAAAAAAAAAAATTAAACATAAAAAAAACGCTACATTTGGAAAAGAACAATATGAAAAAGTCAATCATTATTATATGAGTCACCAAGAGTTTAAAAAAAAAAATCCAACACGGAAAAAAAAGGAACCATATCAACTGAAACAATCCTCAAACAGAAGCGTCCCCGTATATTCATAGAAAACAAAAGCGGTTACAATTATCACATCTCTAAAAAGGATATAAGGAAGGGTCGCTGTGAAAAAAATGTGAAGAACCCGAAAACAAAGGGGGCGATATGAATAGAAGAGAACATTGTCTCCTGCTGGGGAAAAGCTGAGTTATTTTTATCAGAAGGAATGCAATGTCACAAGACAGAATGAGACTTCGCTGCAGCCAGGATATCATATTTGCAAATGGAGTCATGGATACGAAAAATATAAATGCAGGATTTTTTTACCATGCATTTTTTTGTTAAGTGACAGAAATGACGAAATATTTTTGTATGGACAGCCAGGATATAATTTCTTTGCAAATGGAGTGGATACGATGGAGTGGGAAAATATAAAAGCAGGATTTTTTTTACCATGCATTTTTTGTTAAGTGGCAGAAATGACGCAATATTTTGGTATGGGCAGCTAGGATATCATTTTTTTTTGCAAATGGAGTGGATACGATTTAGTAGATGCAGGATTTTTTTAATTATGCATTGCTTGTTAAATGGTAAATAAAAAAATAAAAATGACGATGTATTTTGTATGCGCAGCCAGGGTATTGTATGTATTTTGCAACTGGATTTTGGACACTAAAATATAAATGCAGGATATATTTTTTTAATCATGCACGGTTTTGTTAAGTGACATAAATAAAAATGACGATATATTTTGTAACGTGCAGTCACGATATCATTTTTATTGCAACTTTATCATTTATACGAAAAATATCAATACAATATTTTTTCTACCATGAATTGTTTTGCTAGCTGATCGAAACAAATAAGCAACACATTTCAGGAACTGTTATTTAAAAAAAAAAAACAGTTATTGTTACATAAACGGAAAGATTTAAAAAAAATCTCAAACAAAATAAATACAGCAAATTTAAAAACCACTTGACAAAATAAAAGTTCCAATAACTTACTAACAATTCGTAATGTTACCACACATTAAAACAAAATGCTAATCCCCAACCTGACCTCCCACTTCACATGAAAAAAAAAAAGACCACAAGGGCCCTCAACCGCGTTATTGGCATGAAACAAAAACAGTCCAACCACCACCATAACTACATCATCAAGCCAGACCTTGAACCACGCCGCTTCAAGACCTTGTTCAAACCGACAACTTTTGAACGTGGGTGGCCCCAAACACAATGCAAATTGCCGGATTTCTCAAGCACCTTACCCGGACCTTATTCCGGCACTTTAGAGGTTGGTGCGAAGTCTTCAGGTGCGCTGGCCACTTGAAGATGGAGTGGCCAACAGGCTAGTCATGGGATCTAATTGCAAGCTCTTCAAAGGGGGTCGGATATAAAACTGGGGATATAAGGTGGAAAGTCAATACAGGGGGTGGTTATGGGGATGGGAAAAGGACTGTAAAACCCGGCTTTCTGTATTTTGTACATCAGTCTTTCTTGCAATAACATTGAATTATATAACGTCTAAATTTTAAAACTGATATTAAATAATTATAAATATTATAATAGTTTTTGTTATGAACTTTTAGAAAAACTGAAAAATCGTCATTTTATATTCACAGCATCGATGAAATTGTTACTTTGTTTACTTTCTTGTGTTTCCTTTAATGTATTTAATTTAAGTGATTGTATGTATTTCATTTGTTGTTTTGTAATGTATCCTTATTATGTATTCTTGGCCAATCATTGGAAACGGATGAAGGCCCCATACAATAACGTTTTGTATAAAGTATTTGATTCAGCTAATAATAAAAGCTAAATATTGTACATTTTCCTCCTTTGTGTAATATTTTTTTAAACATTGTACAAGAATTATGGTTTGCATGTAATCGGTAAGAATACGTGTCTCAGGTAAGGAGTTGTGTGTATGAGAAACGTACCCTAGAAGTTTACTATTATTAATTTTGTTTGATATAAAGTTATTGATTCAGATTCTGATATTGTTTTCCTTTTCCTTCATTGTGTAATACTTTTTGTAACCACTGCTCAAGAGTTACAGATTGCATGTAATCAGTAAGAACACACATCTTTGACACAAAAAGACATAAATAAAATTTGATAAAACAATTGGTAAAGACAGAATTAAACATATTCTAAATCTACATTTTACAGCAAAATTCTATAAAGTAAATTTACCACATTAGATTTTCGTTGAAATTGTTCAAATAATAACATATAAGCGCATTTTAATTTGAATATGAGAAACTAAAATAATTCATTTTCAGAAGGTTTAATCGCGTCAAATAAGTTCTTTATCTTATTCAGGTAGCGATTTAAAAGTAACTCCTAAAATTACAGCTCTCTATAATACACAATCAGAAGATAAAGAACCAAAAGAATTATTTAACAACAAAAAAAAACTCGAATTCTCCTTCCTTCGCTTTGGTAATTGGCCGCCTCAGTTTTGCACAATTGTATTTGACTCTAAAAAGGGTAAAGTTAAAAAGGAACTACAGTTTTACCGATTATATATTCAACCAAGCCAAACCGTAAAAATTATTTCAATATCTAACATAATTCTCCATATTATAAATAGTTTTGATATTTTTTGTACAAGTTGACACATTTCATATGAATCATATTATTTCTTGAACAAAAAAAAGTCACTCCTTGTTCGACATGGCAAAGCCACCCAAGATGTCCAAAATCTCCCCAAGGTCATTCAAGAACACCACAAACATTTGAGATCATTTCCTACTGAAGTGGAGTCAGTTTTGGGTCCCTCAGATGCTTAACTAGCACAATGTGACCTTGACTAACAGATAAATAGTAAAACAGTAAACCCACTTCCTTTCTCAGAAGCCATTTTCCTAATCACCCCCACATCTTAGGGGGTCTTTTCCGAGAACTTCTGGGCACATCGGACCCCTACCTTCCCCCGTTGCGTCGAATTACAACCTCGAAACACTCAAGGGTCTTTCTGACCGCATACAAGTCAATCCTAACTCAATGTTACACCATACGCGTGGAAAACGATGATGTTTTGATGATTTTGATGTTTTAGCGGATGCACAAATTGTGCGGTTTAAAAATTGTGCAGATTGAATAAGACTCTTTCGTTATTTTAAGACAATTGACTATTTCTGAATATTTTTTTGCTTTTTTTTCTGATCATGAAAAAAACTTTTTTGTTTTAATTAATTATAGAAGGAGGTTCTATTCTAATCAGAAAGAATCAGTTGTATCTCTGGCCAAAAGAGTTCAGAAACCCATAAAAAACTAATGAGTAATTTTTTTTGTGACCGGCCAAGGCGTAATAGTACGAATTGTCAAAGTTAAAATCTTTCGTAAACCATGCATCAGTTCACCCTATGGTACCAGACGTACTGTATTTTGCAATACAGTTTAGTTTAATATTCAACTATCTAGCTATAACCCTTTCCGTCCGGCAGTCAGGTGGCGCTGATTTAAAATTTTGAGACTAAATTTGAAGTTCAATCGAAAAAAAAATGCGTTAAACAGCATCAATGAAAGCAATTCATTAAAAACAAAGTCATTTTTTTAATACAAAGAACGAATGATGCAAATCAACTGCTTCAGTATTGATAGTTTTGACTAGCTTGAACATTCTCTTTACAACCCGCCCGGTCGGAAAGGGATAAAAAATTGTACAAATAGTCTCGGTATTATTGTTTTAAAGTTTTTCAAACAAATAACAACGTAAATAAATTGTATTTTATGAAAATTTAATGATGACTTCTGACTTCATAGTCGAAAAGTTAATTACTGAAACAAATATGGTTAGGAACTCTAATCAGGTCTGGGATCCTCAGTTGGGATCTGCATAGATGGTGTGTGACCAGACCAGGGCGCTAAGTTATATGACGCTTCTTCGCTTCTTCGAAGGATATGCGATCTTGCCTGCTGTTTGAGCCAAGGTCACGGCCAGCGTTGACCCCTCAGATAAAGAAGAGACTCGATGTCATGAAACAACCACAGGCCATAGCCCACAGGGATCTGTGTTTTGAGACCATATTGTTCCAATCGACATCGCAGCAGATGGATGGCCCTAAGATATTCTTAGGTTTGATGGATTTTGGGAACTGCAGATCGGTACAAGCGATGCCGCAAGTCATAACTCGTAAAGTTGTTGCATGTTTTGTTGTTGTTACGGTCTCAAAAGGCAATAAAACCTGCCATGGAGGATCATAACACGCATCCTTATCCTATTGTCGAACAAAAGAAACTTTGGGGTTGTTTCGTGGTAAAGCCAGTTTAGTGGGGCCGCGATGAATTCATGGATATATAGTTTAAAGCCCCTGTTACACGTGATGTAGAACTGACGGTTCCCGGTCTCCTTAAGTAAACAAGAGTAATCTGAAATTCGGAGAGAACCTGCATTAAGAGGTTCGGGGGTGTCAGACGTGATGGTTAATCGTAGGTTTTTTAAGCCTTTTTGTAGGGTTTTTTGGAGTAGATGAGCAGAGTATTTCCCTGCATTCTATTTGTTATTTACATCAAAATTTGCCTTTTATAATACATTTTCAAAATTTCATTGTATATGTCAAAGTGTTTTTTAGTATTTTTCCCGGAACGGTCAATAAAAATCTGTTATGAATTCAATTTTTTTGTCAGAAATTGAAGCAATTATATTCAATAATTTTAATATTTCTCCAATAACAATTAGTTCTAAATATTACATAAAATGGTTAATTTTCAAAAATTGACTAATAATTTCAAAGCTATCCATAAAAAATTCAAACTCAAAATTGCCAATAATATTTAAAAAATATATATATATATATTTTCATTAACAGAGTGGGCATTGTATAACTTTGGACTTTTTTTAATTATAATGACCCATTAACTGAAACTTTTTTGGGAGTCGAAAAGTTGAAATTAACCCCGCTAGGAATACGATACTTTCAGGCTTGAGTGGCGATTCTCAGAAAAACAACAACAAAAAACAGTGTCAATAGGGGGTCAGACTGAGTGGTAGTTTCTCCGGAAGTGGTTTTGCGTTTGGAAATCGGCACAACCGTTTGGAATTTGTATATGTCCAGTCGCTTCCGGATAAGTTTGCTTCTGCATTTTTTTTTTTTTTTTTTTTTTGTAACCTGATTGCATGCTCATTGAAATTATCTTTAAATGCCCATATATTTGGAACTATATGAGGGTCCTTTGAGGGTTTTTTTTTATGGAGGGGGAAGTATCTATAAAATATATTAATTTTCTATGCTAGTATTTACCAAAGCATCTATCGTTAATATCTGAGATTATTTAAACTTTTTTTAATACAATTTACACCGAAAAAAGCCGTCTATTAACTTAAAAAAAGTTTCACTGTCTTGAAATTAACCCAACCAACAACCCTTAACAGTTTCTGAAACCGAAAAAAATGCGTTTCTGCCACGAAAAGACCGCGTAGTGTAGGTTTCCTTTGAAGTTTACCGACTCCGAATGGATACGACGGTCCTGGACCGTCATATCCACCAAAAAGACCTCCATTCCACGGTCTTCACAGGTTCTGGGGTGTCAGACGTATACGTGTATACGCGGTCTATGACGGTGAACCTTCGGTTCTAGATCACGTCTGACACGGGCTTAACAAGTTGCACGTGGTTGTATTTATGGGGGATTTCATTGACAGCTGTGGTCAAGTAGTTTGAGATATTCATATGGTCTGTCATGTATAATAGCTTAGTATGGAAATAAATCTTTGGTATGGTGTGGAGTTCACGGTGGATTTAAAAAAAACCGCAAAAATAGTCATAAAATTTTTACTATAAGTGCATGCAACATAGATAAAATTTCGAGTAGCCTTTTTTATGTCTCTATAATAATACTAATAAAAACCTATGTTCCTGTCGTTAACAGCCTAACGGATTTTTCAAATTTGTAAATGCAATATCTAGCCCGGCTTGAGTTTCATTTTGTTGCAAAAAACTAGGATAACCAAAACCCTTATTTCATTTTTAGAAAACCAGCAACCCCTCGTTATATCTCGTTTCCCGGGAGACAAGCAAAAAACTGCGATATAACCGAATACGATAAAATGAGCGACTTGATAAATATTATATTTTTGATGTATTTATGCTAAAAAAAAATTTGTGAAACTGAAGCTCAGTATGCATTTGAAAGATAAAATTAAATCATATTAAATAATTTAACTTCTCTAAAAAAAGAAGGAAAAATTTCGAAAGGACTTATTATTAACTGTTATAAACATTACATATTATTGCACATTTAATATTATAATATTTCATTCATTTTCTAGTAAAAAACTCATATAAAGTTAGCTACTTTGATTTTCCCCGTTAAAGCCTGTTTTAAGGCAAATATCAACAAAATAAAGTTTATTAACTTCATCTCACCAATATTAGATAAATTTAGCCAACAATATTACAATCGATTTTAAGGAAGTACACATTAAAAAAAATATATCAACAGGGGGGAAATTTGGAGACATGATGCAAGGCGCAATATAGCGAGGGGTAAGAAAACCTGTTTGTAGTATTTTATTTTCAATAGCAATTTTACATACTATATTAAACTTATTATAAAGTTTTAATTTTATAAACTGGTAACTAAGCTCTAATTATTATTCACAACCAAGCTAAATTTTTTTTATAAAAATCAATTTGATAAAAACCAATCATTATCAAGGGCCGATTCATATGAATTCTTAACTAGCATTTAATTTTTTTACACCTAACTTCTTATATATATTCTGTGGTAAAATATTTTGAAAGATAAGCAACCCCAAATATGTTATCTGAGCAGAACTGTTTATACACAGAACAACAATTAATTTACTAACTATCCAAAACAAAATTCCTTCCTACGATATCTAATCTTACCAAACACAGACAGCATTATTATAAACAATATTTTCCAAAAAACCTCTCCCCCGCGTCTATTTGTGTGGTAATTTAAACAATACAGACCTATGCTAAAAAGTTGGGCCCAAACTTTGATAATATTTTGTTCTATGCTGGCGATCAAGACTGGTAAACATTTCATCACCAGCTCTGTTAGCTATCTTCCAGGGAAACATAAAACTGTCTTCTAGGTATCAGAAAGTTAACTGCTTTGAGGGGGCAATACAGCATAATTCATACTACGTCTTAATACCACATTATTTCCATCAGCAGAAATTCCGAATAATTAAATTAAATCTTGTAGGAAAATGCATTCCACTTATAAAGTGTAACACACTGTAAAAAAAAATTATGATTAACATTTACTATTGTTTTCTCCACATGCAATCCAGCATAAGAAATTCCACGTCTTAATAACATAGTATAAAAAATTGGTGCCAAATGTCCATTAATGTTTTCGCAAATAGCGTATAATGCAAAAAAGCTCCAAAAAATTAACGAATATTGCTCTGCAACTGTTTTCATGACAAGTCTAATATGAATCGGACAAGTAGATAGTACTTTATAGACATTTTTAACGCCATTTAAATTTTAACACCATCGTAAACTACACGTCTAAGAGATACAGTTTATTATTCTATTGACTATAAATATTTTCCCCACGTTTAACAGCTTCATGTGACGATGCATTTAGAATTAAAGACATTTTGTTAGATAAATTTATGTACCTTTCTTCTATCTTAACAAAGAGTATTTTTAACTTATTTTATTTCACCACACATATAATTTTCTAAGAACCAGTTTATCGCACCGAAGCTTAAGGTGTACATAATTTTATTCTATCGAAATCTGAATTTTCCAGTAAAGGAGATCCAAAAGAGAAAAAAAGTACCTTTAACAACCTTCATTTTTTTTTACTTAAATTATTCCAGCTGAAAATCCACTAATTCTCCACTTCAGGTAGCTCAGACAAAACTGCAACTACAAAGCATCATTTTTTTATATGCATAAAAAAGTACATTACCGTGTTTGTATAAAAGCTTCAGTTGAAAGCGGTTAGGTTAAGAGAATAGAATTATTTCTCGGAACTATTGGCTGTCCAATAGAGCGCGAACCTCCATATTATAGAAATCGTTTTTTCCATGTATATTCAGTCATTGTAACCTGGTAATGTTTTCAGTGTTGCCACACCCTTGTTGGGTTAAATTTAAAAATGACATGAAATTGATCGCTTCTTCGTAAGTGACATTGAAAAAATGGTAAACATATTGCTCGTCAATATTTGAAGTTTGAAAAATAAAAACCATTGAGAAATACTTTTTTGTGTTGTTTTTGCTAGAAGTTAACAAATCAGTTGGGGGAAAATGGTCCACAGATATATTATCCATGCTTGCAAGGTTTCAAAATTATTTTGACAGTGAAGTGAATAACGCTGATTTTTTTTGCTTAAACGAAAATAAACTTTTTAGACGATCATTTTTTATCTATCTTTATCTATCTTCTAAAATGTTTTAAAGTGCCTCTTTTATTACATCAAATTTTAAAATAAAATACGTAAAAAACGCTAAACCGTATACGTAAAAACGCTAAGTAGGTTAAGCAAAAATAAGGACATTTTACTGGCAATTATTATGCATTTGAATTGCTATCAAATTGAAGTCGAAAACATAATAAACTAGGATTACTCAGGTATATAAGCTAATTATTTTAAATTATTCTTATTATCCCTTAAATTCTTCCAAACAAAATAGCACACAGCATCATAATGAACTAGAAACAAGTGTTGCAACGATGGTTTACCACTACATCATTTCGTAAAGTTGTAATTAGTGCGTCACATGCTGACTAAATACCAAATATTTATAACTCTAATAGCTTGTTTTAATTTTCACATTTGGCGCAAATTACCTATTGTTTTTTCTGATGTCGCATGAAAAAACTGTAATTTATTCTACCGCTGCTGGTGACAAACTTGTTTAAAGAAAAATCTTGCAGAAAACTATTAACTAAATCTACATAGTAATAAATTTATTTAAACCGGCATAATAAATTTTGATTACATGGAAATTCTGATCATGTAACGTGCGAATGGAGGTCACGTAGAATTATAAATAAATACGCTTAAACACATGCATTTCATCATTCATTTATTCGTATAATTTTGACACGATTTGCGCTGAATATATAAAACAAATTATCCAAATTTAGTATTTACTATATCACCCAAACAAATATTAAGAAGTACTCGCAGAATCTCTATTATTAGTCCATTAAATTAACAAAAATATATAATTTATTTACAAGTAAAAATGAAAATTACTATTAAATCCCTTTCTCATTTACAGTTTCATGTCCAAATCACACTGTGTTCCCACAATTAGAAGTGGTTTACAAAAAATCAATGGTAAAAATGAATGACAGCTACAAAAAAGTATACACCAAGTTAGCATCATATACTCTTCAACCCGACCGCAAATTGCGACGAATTTCACAGTCAGTTTTCAAGCTGGATAAGCATTGTTTTATATTGCTCTATATTTTCTATCAAATCAATATCAAACTCCGATTCCAAAGACCACATTTTTATCAAAATTCACAACGAAAAAAATAATTAAATTTTTAATTCAAATAAAAATAGCTTTGAGTCCCTTCAGCACACAGTGATTCCACATCGGAAAAGATTCGCGAAAAATCAATTTTAAAATAACACTTCATTTATCCAACTTACATTTAATAGTGGGGCAGGATGAATATTATGGAGCAATTTAAGAAATACAAGAATGTTTCACTAAATTTTTTTAAATCCATCCCAAATCAAAACTGAAAAACTGTAATCAGAATGAACTAAAATCAAAATTCACACCAAAAACAAATAAATTCGATTACTGTAAACCAAATTAGTTTTTTCAATTTACGATTTCCTGTTCAGACCACACAGCACTACCACAATCGGAAGTGGTTCACGAAAAAAAGTGGTAAGTGGCTGGCAAAAAATCAATGGTAAGATGACAGCAACACAGAAGCATACACAAGTTCACACTCTTCACTCTACCGCAAAGACTGACGAACTGCACAGTCAATTATCAGGCAGGCCTAGGCTATTATTTCCGGGAGCCTTGTAATCCGGCTAGTAATTTTCTCAGTGCAATTGATGCATTTTTGCCCTCCCTGACAACTTTACAATTACATAGGAAAGCGTATTGCGTTGGGTTGTGTGAATTCTTTTTGTTTCTGGAAAATGAGTATTGAATTTTCCGGTTTGTTGAGGAAATTGTAATGTAAGAGAAGATGAAAAGAGGTTATGTGAGTTTGGTTTTTAACAAACAATGAATGAAATTAGATTTGTTTATTCTTATATTAACTTTTGATGTAGAATTGAATTAAATGTACTTTTATTGAAATTAAATATTTAAATGAACGTATTATTATAGACAGATACCCTATTATTACCTGTTATAGAGGTAAATCTATGTAAATTTAAATATATAATTTGTTAATTCAATAAATCGTTAATTCGATGATTCGTTGATAATTCGTTAATGAAAAAATATTTAATTTTTCTAACTATAAAGATAAATTTTTACTCTATGCATAAAAATTAAAAATTACTCTGAAATTCAATGTATATTATGAATGTATATATTTTTCAGAATACTTTTTTTTTTTTTTTAATTTCAAAGTCCAAAGGTACAACAATTCAAGAGAGTACATAACGTACAATGGTGTTCGATAAATGTTTCGAATTTGAAGGAACATAAAAATCGAGCATAAATATCTGAGTTAAGAGTTTATTCTTTCTGAATATTTCTCTTCATAAAATATGGTCGTAAAGAATTCACCGAGTACTTTTATAGCGAATAAATTTAACTTAAGGTACATTTGTCGGGGTGAAATATATCTACCGATGGCAGCATTGAATAGTGATAATGTGTTTCCAGCTTTATTTTTCAAATGCTTCGAAAAATGACATGCTATTTTGAAATAGCTATACTTTCGCACTTATTTTCACATCAGATTATATTGAGTGGGTAACGTTATTTTATTGAATACATGCCCTTTTTTTGTTTAAGAAAATGTAAACTTATAAAAAATAACATATTGTAGAAATAAAAGGTCAATTTTAGTTTCTTTTTTATTTTAAAATTTAAATAGACCGTTTTACGGAAATTCAATATCTTAAGGATAAGGGTGTAATTTTCACAATAATTTTTTTTGTCTAAATGTTTCGAAGAAAAATAATTTCTGGAGTATCTGTTTCATAATAATATAAAAATATTGAAAGATCTTAATGATTTGAAGAAAACATCAAAAATATAATCTTTCATAATATAAGTAAAAAAAATTTCATTAATAATTATCACTGTATGCTTTAAAAAGAATAAAAAAAATTATAAACCCAACAATCCAATTTTTTATCAATTAAAGCTCCTAAAATAGCCCAAGCAATCGGTTTAAATTAACGCTTTCAATCCAATGTTAAACAAACCGCTTACTTCTCTAAGCAAGGCCTTAGAGGTTTGTTAAAAGCAATTTTTCCTATCTCCTCCCTCCTCTACTAAGAGGCTCCACGTATTCCTTTATTAGGTTTCCCCTGTCCGATCCTCGGTGAGTCACTCAAACAGTTAGGATAGATCTTTATTAAACTACCAGTCTAATATTGGCAGGGGAGTACTGTGGACAGCCATGAGCCGCGTTTGGATTTACAATGGATAATTGCGGTGTGTTTGAAAAGAGTTCCCGATTACAAAATCGGTATTTATTAGTTTAGTCTTTCTGATTTTTCTTGTGGAATTTATAAAATTGTGGAATTTTTCTGACTTTTGGGGGATATTGTCTTTAAAAAATTTTTTTTGAGGGGGCATTAATTTTCTAATGGAGGCGATGTGAAAATTTAATTTCTGGAAAATTAGTTCCTACGCAAACAAACACTTTATTAACACAAAAACAAGCATAACAGAATTTTTTTTCTTTCTTAGAATATTGCCGATATATTGAGCACAAAATACTGAGTGTCCATGTTGAATAACCCTTTCTGACCGGGCTCGCACGATCGTGCGGGTAGTAAAGAGAATGTTCAAAAGCTCTTCAAAAATATCGATACTAAAGCAGCTGACTTGTACCATTCGTTATTTGTATAAAAATTGACTTTATTTTTAAGGAGTTGCTGGGCATTGATGCTGTTTAACGCATTTTTTTTTCAATAAAACTCCAAATTTTGTCTCAGAATTTTAAATCAGCGCCACCTGACCGCCGGTCGAAAAGGGATAACTGCAAATTAAACATTGGGTGTACTGTGCTAAAAAATTTGGTGATTTACAGAAAGAAATATTTAGCTGGAAAATACTGTTGTTTTCTTTAAGAAGTTTTTCTGTAAAAATATGTTGTTTAAATTTAAAAAAAAACAGTTTTTTTTGTTTTTAAAAGCGCAAAAGATTCCTGCAGTCATACAAATTTTAACTGTTTGTTGTAACTAACTCTGTGTGCGCCGGCCCATAGGCGCAATGGTTAATGTACTAGCCATTGGAGCTGATGGACTCGGATTCGAATCCCGGTAAATGCATGGATGTTTGTGCTTGTTAATAAATGTTGTTATTTGTCTAAGTGTTTGTGTCGTCCTTCTTTGTGTGTCTCCTGTGACTGTCTCTTCTGGCGAGCTGGGTAATGGGCTATAAAGCCTACACTCTCCCTTCTAGAGGGCGCAATCACTGTCATTTGTCAACTCTGTGTGTAGAAATAGCTCAGTTGAGAGTGCCATGGACGATCTAAGTCTCAGTGGTTCGAATCTGGGTACGGCAGTTTCTTCATCTTCAGTAGTATGTGTTCAGAATTTCCGTCGGTCGTTTGGGGGTAATTTGGGATCCGTTTCGGTTTTTCTTCACAATTCGTCTGTTAAAAACAACTTTGGTTAAAATTATGAATTGTTCGTATGAAATAAACAGATTTACTGTAACTTATACGCTTTTTTTCAAGCACACCAGGCGACAGTTTTTGTCTTGAAAAGAAACAGACTTTATTTACAGTGCAGGGACTTTATTTTCTTAGGTATTTTAAGTTACAAACAATTAAAAAAAATATCATCAACATATTCTAGAAGCACGACACAACCAAACCTTTCTAAATAATGTTAGAACTTATTCTTACAAAAAAGTTTGACCACGTGGAAACGTAATTTAGTTGTCAACCCTAAAAACACAACAAATTTTGACTGCTCTAAAACAATTGGCCATGTGATTTGTTTGGAAAAGAGCCCATTATTCCTGACGCGCTACGGAGTTAACTAAGAAATCTTAGCTTAGATCTGATCCTTGGGAAACTTACCAACGAAATCGCGAAAATCGGTATGACAAAATTTTAACTCAAATTTTCAAAAACTGGCATGATATCGCAATAACAAAATTGTATCGCAAATATGGGATTCGATCTTATAAACATAAAACAAAATTGCTTTTTTCTATCATAAGTATTCTTAAATAAATTGTCCACTTTAACAAAGTTTAATAGATTTACATTTCAAGACTGCAATGGATCTGAGGTTTTTAAAAGGTACGAACTCGGATTTCTATAACAAACTCGATTGAACAAACACGCCCTTGGAAATAATCCCATAAACTAAATTATTAAAATCTTATTTAGTATATACTGAAACAAAGTGGAAACTGAAATAGTTTAAAGTTTTCATTTCTTCACAGTAATTATCATGCTCAAGGACTTTTTCTCAAAATTAGTGTATGTTTGGTTGAATCACTGGCTGTCAATAGAGGCTAAGTAAAAAGGAGATTTTCTCTATACGCTTCTTCTATTTAAAATTTAGTGAAAGAAGAAACGTGTAGGGAAATATTTCTGGTGGACTTGAGACTTTTTTACATCGTTACCCCAGGTATAATTTTCTCAAACTAGTAAAAGAGTGAAACGCAAGTAGAAAAAGTATCATTTTATAACAAACGGATATATATTCTTCTGAAAGTGTTCCAATATAAATAAGTCAGTAAAATGATGCAAAGCCCTGTGTTGACTCAGAGAGGAAACTCAGCGTGATTTTTAAAAATAAATGTGAAGAATTGTGCAGAGTTAGAAATAAATGTTTTTTTTTTTTTAGTTCGGAAAAAATATCATAGCTCTCAAACACCATACATATTTAGTTAATGATAGCTAAATATTAATACGTTGGATTTGGTTCGGTTGGACTATCGAAACGCGAGGATTGGTAATGTATGTTGGAATGTTGGAAAAACGTTAAAAAAAAAATTTGTAGCGTTTTTCTATAAAATTTTGTTGCACCTGTACTATTCCGTAATAATTAAGAGCTCAGTATAAAAAGAAAAAAAATAATAACTACTGAGATATCTGCGAAAAATATCCGAATCTCAGAATATAATCCAGAAAAGATTTCTGTAGACAAACTCTTACAAAGTGATATCAAAGTGAATCATTTACGCTTATAAACGCTTCCGACTCTTAAACATCATAAGTTTACCGTTCCATTTCTTGACCCACCATCGAAAAACCTTCCACCATCACTTAAATATCCAATCCGCCAATCGAATGGGAAAGGAAAAAGTGCGAAAAATGAGCATTTCTCAAATCCTCCCCCTAAAAGAAAGTGATCTTATCTACTCGTCTTTTCTATCACTGCCGATCGTCCATTTCGCAACCGCCCCTCCCCTTAGAAAAAACAATAAAAAAGAACAAAAAAAGGCTCGAAGGGTGGGTCATACAGATATTACACTGTAAATTCTATAGCAGCGTTCATTCGTGCCAAATAAAACGGACGACCCCGCACCATACATCGCAAGTTTATGAGAAACAATTTTATTTCCCCAAATCCAGAGACAGTTATGATAGGGTCGCCTAGTCCAGTACAGATGGGGACAGCTCGGTGATAGTTTGACATAGTACTTACGCAATATGGTGTAACGGTACTCCGTGATATTAGTGACAGCATGCGGTGCCTACACTTATACGAAATAAAATTACACCACAAAACAGTAAGAAGCTCTAAGCTTTCTCTTATATTGTGGTATAACGGTGCACCAAATTTTTACAGTGTGTACAAGATGCTAAAAAAAGAAATGATATTTTCACCCTTTACTGCACATACCTTATATATATATATATTAATCCCAGCAGGAACCTTCTATTGACGAAATTATTTAATGGATATATCAGACGTAGAAAATTTAGGACATAAGTGGATGAAATGTCCTTCTAATCAAATCTAAAGGTTTGGACACCTTGAAAAAAATTAGGTACGTATTATTAGGATATTATTTCTAAAAAAATCTTGGAGCATAATATACTTAGTGCGAAGTTATGCTGGGTTTTACTATGGATTACTTTTCATGCAATACTTCATACTATTTAGAAACGTCAATCAGTCCTACACGAATTAATAGAGAAACTTTTTTTGCTGTTTGAATTTCATTTCACGACTAACTCTAAATTAATATTAACAAAATATATTACGAAAATACCTCAATTTGAAGAAAAAAAACAGTTAATGAGAACAAAAGGAATCCCTTCTGTAAACATTATTCTATTTCTGTCTTAGATTATTTACATAAATACCACATTCACTACTTTCTCTGCGGTTGAGGCATCAAAAGCTAAGGATCTGATAATGTTATTCCTTTGAGAAGTTACACGGCAACAAAAGTCATGGACCCCATTAACAATTCCGATAAAATTATCTACTACAATGGGCATATTTTAGGTCTCGAGCGGCAACAGAAATATAAATTAATTTTTTTCTCGATTTCCGATTATTGAATCCACGTCACGTGGATACCGATCACCACCGATCGCATGAAGATGGGTTAGGTTGGTACATTTATTTTCCGGCTGTTGCGCTTGTGCAGAGCCCGCTTATAAACCTTCGTCCAAGAAGACCGACACAGATAGCATTTTGCCATTTTTACTGAGACAGAGAGAGAAAGTACACCCAGTGCGAAGGCGGGAATCGAGCCCGCACTCGGTACAAGCACGGACTGTTAATGTAATGGCTGCGACCCGATCGCAAAAAGAAATCTGGAAGAAATTTCGTCACCTGAAACAACCCGATTTGAAAAATCCATCAGTTACAGCCCTATCAGTCTAGTGCATCTAGCTATCGAGAGCCACTAGGTCCAGCCCTGCCTTTACCCTAGGGACCTCTGGCCTTTGAAAGAATAGGCCACCTCCGAGTCGTAAATCTGTGTTTAGTGGCCAGG
This sequence comes from Hylyphantes graminicola, assembly GCA_023701765.1. Classification (NCBI taxonomy): domain Eukaryota; kingdom Metazoa; phylum Arthropoda; class Arachnida; order Araneae; family Linyphiidae; genus Hylyphantes; species Hylyphantes graminicola. Next base: position 42,814,662 of record CM043122.1, on the reverse strand, counting down.
TTACGTATGGAATTCTGAGCTCTGTCGGCCAGCCAGGCCAGGAGATCAGGATTTACGGAACCAATCCGTGGAGAATGATGTCTAATATTTTTTGTTCCTGACTTCCACGCATGGGGTTGCCGCATATAGGCACAATTTTGCCAAGCACCTGTTAGGTCATGTTTGGTCACACTTGCATTAATAGACAGATTTATTGAAGAACATGTTTGCCATAAAAATATCAAATTAATTTTTATGATAATATTTTATATTTGTTATAACTTCTACAAAATATGTCAAGCACTTGTTACGTAATGTTGAGTTATTGAAGAACATGTTTACCATAAAAATATCAAATTCATCATTATGATAATATTTTGTATGTATTATTTGTGTTCTAATTTCTACGATATTCGCCAAGCACCAGTTAGGTAACTTTTGGTCACACTATTAATAGTCTGATTTATTGACGAACTGTTTACCATAAAAATTTGAAATTAATTCATGATATTTTATATCTATTATATTTGTTCTAACTTCTACGAAAACAGTCAAGCATGTTAGGTAATGTTTTGTAACAATTTTATTGAAGAATATTAATGGACTGATTTAAGGACGAACATGCTTACGATAAAAATAAATTTTTTTTTAATATTTTATACAGATTATTTTTGTTCTTAAGGCCAAACATGTTTACCATAAAAATTTAAGTTTTATTTTTTATTTTACATCTTTTATTTTTGTTCTTAATTTCCACGAATTTGGTAGGCATAGTTTTGTCAAACACTTGCTCTGTCATGGTTGGTCACACTTATATTGGATAATAAAAATATACAAATTTATTGAAGAGCATGTTTACCATAATTTTGCACGGTTTATTTTTAAGAATAATATTTCGTATTTACTTTTTCAGGCAAACGGGTGGGCACTACCAAAACAACTGTAAGGTTATGTATGGTCACACATGCCCAGAAAAATAATTATCTAAAAATTATGTTTTCTCCTATAAATTTTTTATTTTCATTTCAGATATGATTTTATAATTTTGTTATATTCTATCTTCCACTCATAGAGATTACAGAAAGCAGCATTTTTCCATTCACCTGTTAGGTCATGTTACCTCCCACTTTCTTGAGTAATGATAACGCGTTGGATTTTATTTTTATCTATAAAAATTCGTATTCGTTCACATGGATGGAAACAAATTGTTGACAAAAATTCAATAACAAATATTATTTAAAATAAGTTATAATTATTATTGATTTAAGTTCTTACTCTCTTAAAAAACTACATATTTCAGGAGTTTGACTTGCACCCTCTAGAATGGAGGAGCATAGGTATTTTACAGTAGCTACGCCTTTATGAAGATTCAAGCTTGAGCTTAAAGATTAAATAAACTATTCATGCGATACTTAGAATCATTTGAAGTATGTGGAAGATAACGACTTTTATTTAACATGATGTCATCAATTCATCTACTAATAGTAAAGAATATAGTTATCTCAATTATAGTCGCATATTTATGAATTTTGAGTTGCATATTCATGATGACTCGGACCCTAAAAGGACCTAGTTTCAATACACATAGAAGAAATATATAAATTTAAATAGCTCAGTCAATTATTACTCTAAGAAAACAATTTAACAAAGGGTGAAGAACGAACAGTTATACTAAAAAACTCATAAAAATCTGAGAAATTTTTTATTGAAGCGTAAACAATATACTTATAAATTCAATTCCCACGCTCATAGACAAAATTTTCATACCAATATCGTTCTAATTCACATATTTCTTTGATATAAGTATCATTCCAGACATGCACCTAGGCACCCTAAAATAAAATCATTAAATAGTAAACTTTTAAAACCGGCCATCAGATGGCTCTAATTTAAGTTTATGAGACTAAATTTTAGAGTTTTATCGAAAAAATGCCTTAAACAGCATCAATGTCTGCTATGAGGGTTATTAGTAACTAAAACTTCAAAATGAAATGTAATCGATGAAAAAACCCAGATTTGTCGAGAGAGAGCTCTACTTTAATAGAATAAAGTGGATTATGTTATTTGTTGCCATATTGCAACAGTATGCACTAGAGGGTTAAGATTCGTAAAATTAGCTTACGCAAAGTAAAATAGTTCTAATTGCAAAGAGATAGGTCTATAACAAACAGAAGTTTTCTTAAATTTGCTATACGTGAAGCAGAACCAGACTAAAATGACATATTCTAATAAATAAAAAATTACTGTAAATTGATAAAGTATGCAGTATCGGATTCCATTAAATGTCCCCTTCAAAATCCTATCTAGTCCCCCAATCCCGGCGCCAATTCGCCAAATATGAAATCCCGGCCATATATCTCTCTCAGTGTCGCGACCCCCCTCGGAGGATAAGCCCGACCTTTTCCTTGATTACTCAAAGGTAGTTTAGTTTATGGCCTGAGACACCAATATGGCAGAAGACCCCCGAAGTTTCGAAAAAAAAGGTGAGGATAGCTTGTTTACAGTCGCCTATAAAAACCGAAAGAATGGAAAAAAAGATTCCGGTTTTATATGCCACTGGTCCTCTCTAAAGACTCTCTTGGGGATCAACAAGCCTTTATAGGGGGCGACTGGGATATAGCCTTGTCGCGAGACCTTGTCATAGCAGGGCGCTAGGTGAGTTATGCGCTGGGATTGCAATGGAAATAATATAGAGAGATAAAATGAATAGGATATGGGGTTTTATGGCGATACATATATTGTTAGATTGGAGGCGTTTGAGTGATTTGATGTTCCTTTAAGAGCTTTTGACACTTATACTTTAAAGGTTGGTCTTTTTGATGCTTTTGTTCAATACCTTCATGCGTTTTGGGTACTGGTTTAAGAAGATATGAGTATTCAATAGGTAATCATTCAAAAAGATTGCGTTTAAAAACTAGGGCCAATAACAAAAAATAGATTTTTCCATTAGTTGAATAATTACCATTAGAAATTATTTGAACGCCATAAAATACAAATTTTAGTAATCTATCTTGACGTCACAATTCCAGACAAAGAACCTTTTTTTTTGGGGGGGGGGAGGGGTATTAAAGGTTAAACCGAAAGGATAGATCAAATAAGAAATATTGCATTTGATTAACTAGGATCAATAACCCAATTAAACATTTTTGAATGGTTTAACAATATATATGGAACAGCGATGCTATTTTATTGACTAATGGACCCACATAGAATACAAATTTTAGTCATTCATCAGGATGTCATGATTGCAGAGAGAAAGTAAAACCAACAGAAGGCAATTAGGGAGATATAATGTTTTCTGGAGGGATTAAAACAATCCGATTCGATAGGTCATCTTATAAGAAATATTGCATTTGATAACCCAGAATCAGTAGCCCAATTTAGCGTTTTTAAATTATTTAATACTATTTATGAACATCAATGCCATTTTATTGACTAATGGACCCACGTAGAATACAAATTTTAGTCATTCATCAGGATGTCAGAAAAAGAAAAACAAACAGAAGGCAATTAGTGAGATATAATGTTTTCTGGAGGGATTAAAGCAAACCGATTCGATAGGTCATCATATAAGAAATATTGCGTTTGATAAACTGGGCCTCGAAATGCACTTCGGAAAGAGGGGCCCATTCCTCTTAAGTGAAGCCATTTTGAGGCTGGGAATGCCGTTCTGGAAAGATAAAGAACCAGTCATGTCTTAGATAACCGATGGGCCATCGGTAATAAGAGATACATCGGCTCGTAAATTCTATCCCTTGTGAGGTAGCTTTTGTCATGACTTACCGCTTTCCAGCAAACAAATAACATTGGAATAATTTATGAAACCCCTGTTCGACCCAGTAGTGTTTTCTGGCTGGCAAAGTAGGTTCTTACACGTCACTTATTCCGCTTTATGGCTGCACGTCAATTTGCCCGATCATACACCGGAGTATTGCTGCTGAATTTATGCCAGAGTTTGGGAGGGGCTCACTGTATTGACGTCAATTATTAGTGGGATATTCGAAACGTTTATCTTTTACTATATTGGTACAACATTTTTCCCCCCAAATTCAATTATTTTCGTTATGTTTTATGACTGTGTAGTTTATATTACTTAAATGTACTTCATTTTATAATTGACCGTCATTTTTTTAGTCTTAATATTAAACCACCTACTAAATAAAGTAATGTTTTGTAACTGGCAAAATAGTTTCAACACTTTAGTTCTGCACGTCAATTTATTCGATTACAGATTGTACTGCATCAAAATTTGGGTTAGAAGCTTGTTTCTAATGTCTTGTTAACGATCTGTCTATATATGTGAGACAATTTTAGTTAATTTCAAAAAGTCAATGTTCTTCCTAGTTTTTATTCGTACATCTTTAAAATTTATATTCAATTATTATTAGGCATTTGAAGTAATATTTAATTGAATTATTTTCGCTGCTATTACTGCTTCGTTGTTTAAATATTACATATCTAGTTTAATGCGCAATTAAAAGTCAATACTTAAATATTTTAATGAATTATTTTAAAAGATATCGTCATGTTTTTTCATTTACGGTAAAGATAATAAGTTTTTTAATGTTTCATTTAGTACATTGTAGTATTGTAAGTAGAAGTTGCTGGTTATTTTACTTTGACTTATTATCCAATTAAATTGGAATTTAAAAAAAGGTGGTTTTATTTTTTCGAATTCCCACTTTGATGCATAGTAGAAGTTTGAAATATACTTTAAATGAGTTTTAAGACTTACATATATAATTAAAGTTTAGCCAGGACACACAAAACTTATTTACAATTTCAAAGTGATGCCGCTCATGTAAAAAATACAGACGTTTCTACTTGATCATTCAAAAAAAGTCTCATAGATTTAATTAATGAAATTTCGTTGTTTAAATATAAAAATTTCTTCAGACAGAAATACTTCAACATCATTTTGTTTTATGAATATTTTTTTAATGTCTTGATTTTTTATGCATATTACAAATTTATATAGCTGTTCCATACTAACTTCTTCAGTAAGTTTCGTCATTAAATTTCCATGCATCAAATTCTAGAGATTCTTGTTAAATGCCTTTTAAGTATTTTGAGAGGAGACTTCTTTTTGTGTTTAATGAGATCCCAGCTGCCCTATTAATGCATGTAGTTTTTCTCCTCCGCGAAACACGAAAGTCACTTTAACGCAAGATTTATTACAGATTTAAAGGCAGGACATGATAAAAATGGTTTTTATTACTCCATGAAAGCAATAAAAGAGTTGGGTCTGCTCCTTTCAAATCATTTTCCTTTCTTTTGAGTACCATAATTAAAAAACTTTTTTATCCATCGCCCATGGATATTCCTAAAAATCTCCAGGTATACGGGAGGGGGCCGCCAAATAAAAATCTTTGCTAGTTTAAGTTGTCAGAGAAACCTGTTGGAGGAATTTGCGATCCACTAACGCGATAGGGAGTTATGAAAAATCCCTCGCAGAGTGTTCCCCAAAGTCAGCAAAAAATATTTATGTGAAATAGATCTTACAGTCGTAAAAGGACTCCAGGCCCGGGGGTAGCTTTAAGAAAGGGGGAGGGGATCTAGAAAATTCTAGGGGGGAGTATATCGAAATGGATTCTCACGAGCCGTAAAGATAAGTTACCGTCAAGATCTTTGGTGGTCTAGAGGGCCTGGCTTCTGCGTTTTCCTCCAGGTCGTGTTTACTGGAAAATAAACTCTCCGACTGATTGAAAATGGAATTGAATTTATAACTGAGCGTAACTCATGAGATGTGCGTAACCTTTGACATTGAATCAGTTCTAACTCAAATGGGAAAGCAGGTTTATGTGATTATTGGAATGGTAAAACATATAAAATGGCATGAGTTGGTATTTCGGACAAGTTAAGAGATATTGTATTTTTTTTTTAAAGAAATGATTGATAGTTATTTGAAGCTATAAATTATAATAGAGGATTTCCTTCTATGGAATAAATATAAGACGCAATTACATTTTTATAAGTAGGATTTTTTCGAAGTAATATTTTTAAAGAGTTTCACTTGTTAAGTTATGTCAACAAAAATTATTAATTAATTAAACTATCTCTTAAAACTTAAAGCATCGTCGTAAGAGAGTTCCTGCATTTTTTTTTAAAGATCTGGGATATTTAAGTTTTAATTGCAGGTTAAGAAGACTAAATTTATATAATATTATGACGTTTTTAAGTACACATTACCCTAAAAAATCAAAATGACACGTTGATGGCTTGAGTTACAAGAAAGACTATTTTAAAATAAGTTTTGTACGAAGTACACATCTTATTTTTGGAGAATATGATAAAATACTGTATCCATTTCCATCTCAATACCAGACATATTCTCGATTATATTGCCTCCGCACGAAAAAAGAAATCAATAACCGAACTCCATCCCGACCATTATACACGCCGCACTTTCAATTAGATATCAAAGTCCCCTCCCTATTGTGGCATTTCAATCCTCACTTTGGCAATATTTGCCCTCTGCTAAAATGTCCCGGAAAAGAGCAGCTGATCCCCCCCTGGTGTAATTGCCTCGCGTCCTAATCAGAAAGCTCGTCCTAGGCAGGGGGTTGCGACCTCGGGACCCTAGACCATTGTGCTTGCTTTCCCCCGTTTTGTCGCTTCATGGTGGGGGCACGCGTCTCTTGTTGAGAAAGCTGCCCGAGCGTGGCTCGTCTCCGTCGCCGCCCGCCATGAGTAATGGGCATGTGTGAAATTGCCACTGAAATGAAGGGGCACATGTGTGGACAGCCCTGGAGCTACTGTGCACATGGAGTTGTCGTAATAGAGCGGTCCATGTATGTGAGCAGTAACGCACAAAAGAAGCAAACTAGAGCGGTAAATCTTGGTATAGGGGGGAGTGTTGTACCTTGGGACGCTTGTACCTTGGGACGCTTGTACCTTGGGACACTGACAATTTCTAAGAATCTATTGGCAATATTTATACATTGTTTATTTCTAATAGTAGCCTTAACCAACAGACATCACCATAATAAAATTTAACACCAGCATCATTGAATTGATGAATTGGTGACAAAAAATATTTAATTACCCCAAAGTAAATATTTTTCTCATTCTAATATAATTTTTTTACCTTTGTACTTTTACAAAAAGTCAACTGCATTTTATTTTCTTCATAAAAGAGAAGATTTTAAAATATTTTGGTTATGGGAAAATAATGATAATGCATTTAGATTGGCCACTATCTTGCTTTTATTTAAACCATGTAGTGTGTTGTACCTTGGGACAGTAAAGCATATTGTATCATCATATAATGTTAAATAATTTGGACTTGCAATTTTGCTGTATAATTTAAATTATTCTTGAATTATGAAGTTTTATTAGTGTATTTCCTTGAAAAACCAATAAAGTTTGTTTCCGGACACAAATTAGTTCAAGTGTATGACTATTGACTGAATTATAAGGTATGTCCCAAGGTACAACAACATATTGTACCTTGGGACAGTTTATCCTCTCTACTTTAAATGAGTGGCAATTTTTTAATTTCAAGCTGCCAGAATTTAAAAAAATATATTATAGAGGAATATATTGGTGTGTTGAAATGCTGCTTTTAAATTTTTATTTTGACTATAATTATCGAAGAAAAAAATTAAATGGTAAAAATTGTCCCAAGGTACAATACTGTCCCCTACCTCAGTAAGGAGTGGGGTTTTCTTTATTTTCCCATGATGTAACGTATGGAAAATATGCAGTGTGTGGTCCAGACATGCTAGCGTGGGCTAGTAAACTGCAATAACCACATCAAATATGGATTAGACAATTTTTGCTTTGAAATTATTAGTCTTTCTAAATGTTTGACTTTTCGCTGGAAAAATTAAGTTGGTCTGAGTCATAAGATAATGGGTTGTCATAATTAAGTAACAATGGTCTGAGTCATAAGAGCAACCTTGATAACTTCAAAAAAAAAGTCTTCATTGTTCAGTCATACATATAACCTAGGGAAAATACGAGGTGTGTGTGATATTGAAATATTTTTGTCAGCGTACATAATATTAAATTTTTCTAAGCATCGGAGAATAGTTTATTAAAGTCTTTTAAAATGTGACATAAAATTAACTACTATTTACTGTTAGAATGTATGGCATTAATAGTAACCATGGATAAATGCATTTGTAAAATTTGCTCTAACTTAAAGAATTCGGGGAACATGGGTGGACAAGAAAATGCAAGTAGGCATTCAGCTATAGCTATACATAGTATAGTTAGTGAATTTGATAAAAATTAAAGACTAGAAATAAGCTTCCGACTTTTATTTAAAACATCTTTGTTGAATATAAAATTTTAAGCACCGGTATTTACACATCCCTTCATTGGATTTGACATTAAAATAATTTTGAACAGTGTACATACGTTCACATTTTTCCCAAGCATACAGCATCTTTTAATCGTAACTGCAACAAATGGTAGAATTTTAATATCGTTTAGTTGGGTACCATATTTTATTTAAAATAGTGCCGTAACATATCCTTTCATTTGCCCATATTAATAATCTAAAAGAAGGTCATTTAATACCAAAACCATTTTCAATTAAACTCAAAGATATGTTTAGTGCTTAGGTAGCATACAAATCTGAATGTAAATGAGCCATGCTGTATTAATTGTCGATAAATAACTTCAAAGCCCAATATCTGCATATTTTGGGCATCAACGCGTCAATTTTCACCAAAATGAATTCGCCGATTGGGATCCACCCCGACGGAGTTAAAAAGCGATCTTTATTCATAAGAATGTAAATTTTGCGAAATGTATTTCGAAAAAATACAGAAAACTGATTTAAAGCTAAGGATCACTGCACTTTTTAAGAGGATTTTTACCTATTTACTGAGCAATGGAACATTTAAATGCATGCAAGGAAATCTTTAAATCAAAGTTTATCTAGTGCTACAGTGTGAATGTGTGTTTGTGACCATTTAAACGGCGATTCCAAGTTAATTAATATAAAAACGTGTTAGAATTTTTTACTACGTGTATAAATTACAAATTAAGTTCACGAAATATTTTCATTCGAATTTAAAGTGTGTATAAATTTCATGTCACGTAGAAGAATATTTTTGCGTACCATTTTTAAGATAGGTTAACCTACTAAATATTCAAATCATTGTATACTAATGAATTTTCAAAATTCCTTTGGGCGTTGCTTGAAAATTAGGCGATAATGTTCTCCTACAGTATCGGACGCCTTTCCAACATTTAAAATATAATGCGGTACACAAAATTAGTAAAATAAATAACGGAAAGATGACAATACAATTTTAAATATCTTAAATCAAATAATGAGCAATTTTTCACAGGCTTACTCATTATGAATATGACCTTCTTTATAATACCAATTGGTAATTTTTTTCTCAATGTTTTTTTAAAATCCATTTTAGTGATGTTATTACTACCGTCATTAAATTGTATCATTATGCATTAAAATTAGTTATAAAAATAAATATTTTAGAATCTTCAAAACAGACATTTTTCAAGCTAATAACTGTTATACATTTGACCTTTTAAATCCAATTTGAAGACTCCCAGTATTGACTTAAAGCATCCGTTTACTGATTAAAGCAATACTAATGTCCCAATGACACTAAGCCGGTAATTGACCCTTTCCGAAATATCCCATTTATTTCCAGCAAATTCTATTTCCCTACCTACATCATCGCCTCACACCTTCCACAGATAACAAATTCCTCTCCAAACTCCAATGATCACTAAACTGGTTTTTAGACGAATAAATATGTCAAGTTTGTGGGTAAAAAAAACACACAAACCAACTTCAGACATTAATTGGCGTGTCTGTGGCATAGAGTCTAAAAAGGCTCCGAGTTGATCTACCTGTTGTTACCTGAACCGCCCATTTCCGGACCACCTAACCAACCAGTGGTCTCACGCGAAGGTATGGACACGCCCATGACTACCTTTGCAACTGTTTTGGAGAATACCAGTGGTCTATTGACCATTTTAGACGGTAATAACTGCTTTTGTTCCGATTAATATGCGAGGGGTTGATGAACAGAGGTGAAAGTGGCAACTAAGTATCAAGACAAGAAGGTTGACTACATTTTTGCGTGTAACTATTTAGACAGTATTCTTTCTGTGTTCGGATTTTAATTTGACTTTTTTTATTGTTATTGTAAAGCGATAAAACGTTGAACTAAATGGTAAAAATGTCTGTGTTGTATTTATTTAAGTTAAAGCGTTAAACATCTAATGAAAATAATTTATCAACATTTTCCAATTTTGAGCGTCGAAATAGTATCTTAGTTAAACATCATTGAATCACGACAAATTAGGTATTTTTATAAATTATAAAATACCAGTGGATTATTTACTAAGCCAACTAATAATGGTTATTGCCAAAACACCATTTCATTGTAAGAGAATAAGATAAGTAGCTTTAGTTTAAGAAAAGTAGTTTTAATATATTGGACTACTATTATTTTCATTAGTATATCTAAATATTTAATTATATGAGTAGACAATTTAATCAGAATGTAAGCAAACAACTTAAATGTGTAGGAATCCACTCAAATATCACGTCAAAAAAGAATCAAATACAGTTTAAATTCATACAAATTTGTAAAATATGTGCTAAACATCTCCGAAATAAAGCAATTCTTTGTACGTGTTATCTATAGATAATTCCCTAAATTATGTACACGTCTTGTGCCAATTCGAAATTTAATCGCTAATAATACCTTCAATTCTGTATGTAGTTTTCCGCTGCTTCTTAAAAGTTGCTACGTTTTTCATGATCTTGTATACTGATGAGCGTCAGTTGCTCAAAATATGGTGGGCAAAAAGCGTCATTGTTCGAGCCTCCGCTTCAATCCATTAAATATACATTTATTTTTCATCTGGATCACTTCAAACCCTTTCGTTCCCCCGATAGACCAGCGGTGACGAAATTAGGCTCGAAGACAAGACGGGCGACAAATTTGTATTAGGCTCGGGATGAGTGAAAATAATGTCATTAAATCCTCGAGCGAAGAGATGACGGATAAACCTGTTTACCATGTCGCGAGAAAAATTCCGAAAACAGGGTATGTATGCTGCATCCCCTTAAAGTGGCAACTCATATAAAATTCTTCGAACTTATCTTTCCCCTCGCTTGAAGATGTTTTCCAAAACTTGCGCCTCGGATGTTCCATTAATTGGCACTGGATCTAATTAGATGCGTTTAAGCTTCGCCTTCTTTCGCACTCGTTCAGGAGAATATTGCATTATCGATGATTTAGTTTGGTACAGTTGTGACTTCCTCCCTGGGTTGAATGGGTGTTTAAAATTCACTGTAAATAATTTCTGTAAAATTATAGAACATTTTGTGGGATTTTTTTTGTACATCACAGTGTTGTAATGTTTGTTTTGTAGCAAAGTGATATTTTCTTGCGTACAGTCACACGAACAACTTGCTAGAATAAAGTATAAACATAGAGGATGGTTGAATCAAATCGCTGATAGTGAAGCAAACGTTCCACCCAATACTTCACTTTTGGCATCACACTGTGATGCTAATTAAGAGGGGTTTTTTTTACAATGTAGTTACAATTATTGATCAAAAAACCACATGTTTTCTTATAATCACCGGATTTTGAGTTAATAGGTGTATATATTATCCATAACAAGAAATCTACTTCGAAGTTGTTTTTGGATGCAGCAATTGGTCTCAGAAATTATATATTGTGCACCAATTCTACTATACACTTTTTCGAATTTGAGTAACGTCTCTAAACGCTGCTCCACGCCAATCTTTATTCTTTTTGACCTTCTTCTTTATATACATTTTTTTACGTGTTGTATTTGTAATACGTGTAACTATTTATCAAATAAATGTGTAGTAATACTTGAATGCGATGACATAATAAAGTGGGTTTGTAATTTATTTGGTAAAAATCATTGGCGTTATGGTATACAATGGAGCAATATGTAATAGCACCTAACATCTCCGCGGATATACTGTTATCCGGTCCAGTTCAGGTGCCATGTGTTGAATGGTTCCACATTTGACATTGGCAGGATCTATCTTGACGTAAAATATTATATATTTGAAAATTTATTCGTTGTCCATTGCTCCATTTTACCATAGCTATTCAGTATTTTGATACATGCCCAAAGAAATTTTATCCAAGATAATATTATATACAACCTGAATAATTAACAGCTATAAAGAGTTAACATGAAGTTATTTCGATCTTACTCTAACCCCCTAAAATATCAACATGGAATCGTAGATTTACAATATCGAGTTTAATAGCGTTCGTACGAAAACAATACTCATTGTCATCTACAACAAAAAAAATAATAATCAGATTAAGCTTAGCCACATAAATGTTATTCTCTTTTTCAGTAAGAGTATTAGTTTCAGATTTGCAACCTTATAAATGCATTTAATCGTTTTCAATAAAAGAAGTAACATTTATAGTCTTGCAGATACGCAATATTATACCGATTTTTAGTGAAAGAAATATTATTATTTTTGCAGTCACTCAAATATTATGCCAATTTCCAGTAAAAAATACGTACAGCTTTGTAGCCAGCCCCATAAACTGTATACTTATCGTCAATATAAAAATATCAGTTTCAGCTACTAATTATCAGGGATAAAAGTAACGCGTTTCTTGTAACAGTTACTTTTTAAGGTAACGCTGAGTAAGATTTTCAGAAAGTAACTACAACTTAGTTACTTTTAGGGGTAACGAGGTAACGAAAAATTTAGTTTTTCGTAACTTCTCACGCCGCTCTCCACGGATATATTCGGCGCAGTTCGGCGTTTAATTATTTAAAATTAAACTATCAACTTTGAATATTTGTTCTTAACTTTTTCCCATTGTCCTTATTTCCTTTGTCTTGGCCCTCTTTGAAAAACTATAGGATTGCTAAATTTTTATTTTTCATTGTAACATTTCGTATTATGTAGCTGTAACTAGTTACGTTTAAAATTACGTAACTGTAACAGAGTTACGTTTCAAAAGTAACTTTCAATCCCTTATAAATATTATACTCTTAACTCGTGACAAATATCAAACTCATTAATTAATGATAAATATTATCTCATCAATTCCTTATGAATATTTTACACATTAATTCTTAATAAATACTATACTCATTAATTCCTGATACATATTATACTCATTTTCAGCAAACAGATACAGTTTTATGAACCCAATAATGCCTTCCATCTTGAAACACCATTCGAATTAGCAGCAGTCATTGCTCGCGGATAGAATTCCCCTTTTTGTGCGATCTCATCGGCTCATTTCAGCTATTAGCCTTATTACTTAGCGAGCTTAATCACTTTACAGTCTTTTCTTTGGACTTATTATACCAAAGCACCCCCTCTACAGAGTCACGCGGCCGACTCTATTATCTTTTAATCCGGGGACCCGGGTCTTTATTAAATAACCTTTTTGTGTCGCTTTTCAAATTGGCGAAAATGCTACATAATTACATATTTACTGATGTTTTTTTTTAAACTTTTGTACTGTCATTATCGGTCTCGTTATAAAATGAGGAACGAATTGAAGATAGTAGCTCATTCGTCTTCTATTAGTTGCATTTGTACAAGTGTTATTTTAATGAGCTCTCCTTAAAGTATGTGTTAACATATTTTATTATAATATTGTATAATACATATCGTCATTAAAATTTCTGATTGTGTAGGAGAGTATTAAATATTTAAACAAAGCACAGTGTATTTATTCAGTTGTTTGTAAAAATTACTTACAATAAAGTGTGGCTATTTTAGTAAATTCTATTTCAGTAAATAACCTATATATTTTTTAATGATAAGTTCAATTTCGCAACTTCAGACATAATTTACCAATCATAATTCAAACTATTGAAAGGAATTAGAGCTTTGATATTTTCAGTGATTATTTTTTGCACAAAAGAAAGACTGAGAAACAGCTTATACAACGGTTATCCACAATCTATGATAATTTAATAGCCAAAAAAACATGCGAAATAAGCACACGTGCCAAGCAAAGAAAATGAAAAAGAAAGAAAAAAAATAATTGTCGTAATCGGCATAGTTCAACTTTTCATTGGTTGAAAATTCTGTTTATAAACTTCACATGTACCTTAATTTTTAAAATCTAAAAGATTTGTGGTTGAAGTTTATTTGCAATAGTGAAACATAGTAAAAAAAACAATTAAATATTTGAAGATGTGGAAAGAAATACCATTGGGAAATGTACTTTTTATTAGTACTTTTTATACACTAGTATTTAAAAACTGTGCATTTAAGTAAGTTTAAACAAGTTTTTCTACCCACGATACAGGAAAAACAACAGTTTCTAAAAATGGGAAACATTTTGAAAATCTCAATCATTAATAATACATTTTGTCGAATGCGTGTTTAACTTAGTTTTTAAAAGCATTGTTTTGAAGAAACTACACGAAAAAAGTCTTCAAAATTTAACGAAGAAACATAAAAAAAAGTTCTTCGAGAAAAATATTTTATTTTTTAACAATGCATTCATAATTAAATAATGTACACACAGAAACGAAAGTTGTCAAGGGATTATTTTAATCTAAAATAAATTATTTAAAAACATACCTGTCTAAAAAAGAAAATAAATGTTTTGAAATATACCCATCTAAAAAAGGAGCTTAAAAAAGGGGGCAAAAAACACTGTATCTTTAAATCTTTTGACCAATACTAATCTTCTAAAAAAAGACAATTCTATCGCGACAAATATTTAGAAGAAAGCAATTCGCAAACTTTGAAAGAAAAACGCAAGAAACAAACAAAAGAGCGTCGTTTTCATAAGTTAAAAGACATATGAATAAATACATGTAGGGGAGGGGGTGGGAGAGTCCAAGTAGAGTTTTTCTTACGCTTTTTTTTTAACGAACACGAGCGAAATATACCCTACAGCTTTCTAAAAGATTTTTGCTACTGATAAATTATTCAGACACAACGCAGCAACATTTTACTTACTTTAAGCAGCCCAACAGAGTTTTGCTCGAGTTATACTTCTGCAGCTATCAAAGCTATCGGGCTAGATTAACAAATAAGTCGAGGGAGTCCGATATTTTGACGTTTTTTCTGCGCTTTTTTGTTAATCGCACATTGAAAATTAAAGTGTTTTTTTTGGCGTGCAGTTATAGACTATGTCTATCGAAAGACTTATTTCCTATATGAAAACTGAATCATCCCCCCGCCCTTGTAGACTCGTAAATATTAAATGGTATGTTTCATTTGTAAAAAAAAGCATAGATTTAAGTACTGAAATGACAAAAAAAGTCCGTGTTTTATGAACAAAGGAATACCGACGATTGAAATGTGAGGATGGGTAAAAATGAGGGTTGAGTCTCTTAACTATTAATTATTCATTTTATAAAAAACACATTTAGATTTCAAATTGATTGACATGATTGTAAGGGGAAAAATCTTAAAAGGAATTCTAATTTGCTTTTTTTTTACATTTTAAAAACGAGAAGAAGATTGCGCATATTAACTTTCTGTATGATAATACCTAAGAGTAAATTTATTGATATCAAAAAAATAATCCTAAGTATCTTTCTATATTTCTTGACATATCTCCAAATTGTTTCTATTCAAAATTTTACAGTAACTAAATCAAATTAAATAAAGATAAATATGCAAAAAAAACTTCTAAGTTCAGGGAGAATTTGCATTTGTTAAACAATGCAGACAAACCATGAGTTTCAATATGTTTTAATACAGCAAAAAAAAATTTGACTTACCAAATGGCGCTTTATTTTAAACTAATGAAGCTAAACGTTAAAGTAAATTATAGTCGCCAATAGCCCTCGTGTAGCTCAAGTGCAACGATATTTAAACAAACTTTTAACGTTTAAGTCTAAATATAAAAGTAACAGCCAACCTGGTGGCGCAATAGTTAGGGTGCTAGCTTTTGGAGCTTCTGGGTTCGGGTTCGAATCCCGATAAGGCATGGATGTTGTGTTTGTCGAGTATATGCGGAATACGGGCTAGTTAAATCTGTTTTGCCCGAAAGTCCTGTGGGCGGTCATTGCGCAGTTTCTCACGGGTACAGGTCTCTGTAGACTATTTCCCTCCCCTACAGGGACATGTCTAAATTGCGGAGGTGGCGCGTTATAGATGGCAGCATCTGTCACGTATGTGTGTTGTGTCTGTTTTACTTGACGCAAGTTTATAAGCGGGTCTCTGACCAAGCACACAAGCCTATGAATATATATAATAAATATATACATATATACCAACCAACTAAAAGTAACAAAACATCACG
Source organism: Hylyphantes graminicola (assembly GCA_023701765.1). Taxonomy (NCBI): domain Eukaryota; kingdom Metazoa; phylum Arthropoda; class Arachnida; order Araneae; family Linyphiidae; genus Hylyphantes; species Hylyphantes graminicola. The sequence continues at coordinate 42,798,445 of CM043122.1, read as the reverse complement.
GCCAAAATCTGTAATAGCAACTAAAAGATACACGCCGACATTTCTTAATGTAACCAAATTGGGAATATAACATCTAGTACATAGGAGCTATAGAACCATAAACCTTACATCCTATTACAGAAATATCAGGGGTGGCGAATCCTAACATGGGGGGCAACCTGTAATTCGAGGGGAAACATGTTTTATAACGTCATCTACTACCCGAAATATGACGAGATGGGACTATAAAAGTATATATTCCTTTTGTTTGGCGATGACTCGTTCTGGGGTGAGCCAGGGGTTTTCAATAGTGATGAGCTAAAATGTGAAAATATCTGCTATAGGCCCGGGTAGTAAAAGCGGGGTCACCAAACTTTTCCCCATTTGGGCTGGGATTTGGGTAGTTTTTTTATTCCTTAGATATAACTAAAAGGTGTTTCATGAATATTTTTAGAGGTGATTTTTTTTAATGTAAATAGCATTTTTTGCATTTCTTATATTCTAATATTTTAGCTAAATGTGAATAAATCGATTTTTTGTGTCTGATTCATCAATAGATCAGTTTGTATAACTGCGATATTTTACAAATAATATAATATTTGGTGTTTCCTGTTTAAATTGTAGATTATCAGCCGCAAAGCTCTATGTACAAAAAGTTTACATGTATAATACTAGAGATCATTAAAACCATTTATTGTTAACAACAAAATCATTTCATTCATTACATATCTTATATTTACAAAGGTGGTTCCAATTTTTTTCTACATTAAAATAAGGGGATTGAAATAAAATTTAAGAAAAATATAAAAAATTCGTAAATAAAACAAATATTTTAATCTCACATCTATTCCATAGTTAAAAATTAAGTAATTCTAGCTTTAATATCTCCCTTTTTTCCTTTTCAAAGAATCAAGAAAAAAAGTTAACTAATGAATAAACTGCATTCTCTTCTGTACTGTAACTTAGTTGAAAAGGGCATATGTCCTATTATATAAGAGTCGACATCGATCTTTTTTTCTTCTAAAGTACAAATTTCTTTCCAACCTCAATGACTGCAGTGATCAGCCAAAAAGAAAAGAAATTCTATTAGTGTACCATTCGTACTATTAGGTTAGCAAAGCTGTATATGATGTTTTGGCCAAACACGACTTTTGAAAGGATTATTTATACTGGAAGTTGGCCTAGGTTCTACATTACGCGCATTTGGCTGCGTTAAAGCTCCTTATGCTGGCTAGAAAAATATTAATACTATCGAATCGCATGTGCTTGTGATTGAAAATGTATGTAAAATTTTAACTACTAACCAGAAAATTAGACAGAAAAACTTATGGAACTTTGCAAAACTTATCAGTGATAATAAAAAAAGGGAGTGACGAATAACGACAAAAAAAAAAAAAAAAAATGCCAAATAGACTGTTTTCTCGGTTACTGACTATAACGACGTCTCATTTAAACAAATATGTAAAACATTTTCTGACGAATACAGTTATATATTTATTGATTACATGTAAATATTATATTTCTCCATAGAGCTATTCTTAATAGACCGAACTGCTCCACTAGTGCTCCGATAAAAGTGTATACTGACTAGAATTTTCTATTTTATACTGTTAGTTAAAATTCCAAATTAATTAATAACGACCCTGTTCGTTGAAAAAAAAAAGATCTAAAAGTAAATTTATCAATTTATTTTATGACTTAGTTAAACATATTGAATGTAATCAAATTCGTCGAGATCGTGCTAAAACTTTACCTAATCAGTTTGAAATTTGTCAAAACAATTTTACTTCAAATTCGTCAAGTTTCTTCCACAACTTTATCTAACCACAGCCATATCCCCATCTTTAGCTTTACCTCAATAAATCAGTTGCTTTGACTTTTATGAAAAGTGCCTCTTTTTGTAGATTTGCCAGAATCAGTTTATTTGTTAGTAGAAAAATCACCCCCCTATTTCGGCTTATATTTTAATAGGAACATTAAGCGTTCGGAGATATTTTTTTTTAAATTTGCATACTAATGTATCAAGAGAACCGAATACGACTCATTATAAAATGAGGCTTCGCAATAACTCTAAATACTTACTCTTAATTAAAAGAAATGTAAGCGGGAAGACTTTGAATAATTACCACACAGTGTAGGCTTTTTTATGTTAAGAAGTTTAATTTTTCTCTCTTCGGAATTTCTTTGTCCTGTCTCCCATTTATTAAAAAGTAATTTCAATTGAAACGTTAATATTGAGTCGGTATTCAATAAAAATATTCATAAGTTCAGACCTCTTGGGGTGTATAAAAAACAATGTTTTCACGAAAACTCAAAGGGGGTTTTGTTTAATAGTTCTTTAATCATTGTTTCGGCCAGATGGATTTTAATTACACTCGGAAAGATATATTTTTATGATACTCTTTTAATGAAAATATTTTTATATTTTCTTTTTGTCTCGAAATATATATCAATTGAAGTTATTGTTCTAAAAATTAATAAAACATTTAAATGAAGTTCTTTGTTCAGTTCTGTTTGTTTATGGTCTAATTGTCATTGATTATATATGTTTAATTTTTTGTTTTTATATTCTATTTTTCTCGGATTATAACTAAATAGGTGTGCTTCCTCGAAGTAAGCATTTCTCTTTTGCACATAATTGTGCGTATTGCTTTTTGAAGTTTAGCTCTGTTAGCGTGTTGACAATTATCATACAGAGTTTTTATTATTTTGTTGAAATATCCATTACAATGTGCATTTTTTGATCGATAATCTTACAAATGGCACGTGCATAATTTTGGAATTTATTCGTTGAACCTTACAGCATAAAAAATTATTTTTTTAAGGAAAGTTTTCGAACGAAAATTCACTCTAGTTAAACATATATTTAAGAAATTAGAATGACATTTAAAAATAATCGAAATTAAATTTCGTATTACATTAAAATAAAGAACAAAATTTAGTGTACTGTTGTGTTCAATTGCACACTCTTAAAACAAACACTCCCAATTTACCTCAGTCTGAGTGGATTTCACTCCTCCAGACTGGAAAATGCACTTCTCCTTTTGGAGTGGATCCTTTGTGTGTTAAACCTCCGACAGGATCACTCCAAACGAGTGATTTTAACTCAGTCTGAGTAAATATGCGTGCCTTTAGGGTGTCGAAAATGCACTTCTCCAACTGGAGTGGATTTCACTCTTTTGTTTTAAGAGTGCATAACCAACGAAAAAACATATGAGGTAAAAACAACCGGATTCCAAGGTACGATTTCTATCCGTCAGACTTTTAAATACAGTATTTAGGTTGCAAATATACATGATCCTTTTCAATTATCTAAAAAAAATAATAAACTCGACCAACATTCATATTACAAAATGAACATGCACGAAAAAAATGTGTTGATAAATAAGTTTTACATTGTATTAAGATAACCAAACTTATTCCTCCAATTATAAAACAAACTTTCAAATATAGAGATTACATTTTTCAACTTATGATATAATATAAATTGTATTTATACAACCTACTTACTTTATGTATTGAAAAAAGTGAATTGAATATAAGATTTAAACAAACTCGGGCAACGAAGTGCTAAGTCACATATCAATAAGAAGCTTTTGCTTCCCGTCTACAACTGCTTACAAGCAATTACAAATAAAATCTACAATAACATACATTAAATATTAACATAATTTTATTTTCAGACATTAGCAGTAACAATCATAAAGAATCGCAACACCTTTTTTTACCTTTCAAGTTTGCCTTGTGTAAGTTAATTATGTTTAACTTCACTCGCTCAGCCGGTAATTTCCAGTTCTTATTTGCTTACGCAGTTTTCGAGCACTTTTCTTTTTGTTCTTGATTGCCTTCTTCAAGAAAAAGATGTGATTTTGATTCGAATTCAATTAAATATCCTTTTTAAAGATGGAAGTCAAAGTAATTTCAGATATCATCGGGTTTTTTAAAGTTTTGTTCAAGTAATGCCCTCCTTTAATAAGAGAAACACTAGCTGCAGGATTTTGTTTAAGTTCTTCATTAATGTTTTTTGTCTTAAAAATTTAGAAGCTATCATATTTGTTCCAGATCCAGGCATCGACGACAAGACACCTGCAAAACAATGCTACGTGTTATTCCCACCTGCCGAGTTGTAATTTAAATTTAAGTCTAAGAACAGTGCATAAGGAGCCTGGGGCAAAACGATGCTAAACCTATAACCTTAATTTACGAATGGAAACAAAAAGAACAATATAAGTAGATACTTACGATTGTTCAATTTCAACTTGGGTTGATCAACGAAAATTCAACTTGGGTTTCTTCTGAATTGCAATCGCTGTAATCGCGCCATATTGGTATTTACTATTGGAAAATCAAGAGAAATAATTTGAGCAACAAATATTTGCGCGCTTATAAATAGGATTGGTCATGTGACTTAGCACTGTGTTGCCCCGAGCCCTTAAACCATTTTTAAACTATACAAAGAAAAATTTATGTAGCGAAACCTGTAAAATATTACAATGTATACATTTTTTTAAATTCCGAAACATTAACTGAAAATTCTTATCGTGCCAACATAGAATATATTACGTCAGGTATCAGCTATATAAAAGATAAATTTTACTTCAATTATATTTTGGAAAGAACTCTCGCTAAATGTGTGTAAAAATTTACGTTAGAATGGCCTTTATTTTTTAATTACATATTTTTTAATCCTCAACATATTATGTTTATGAACAAAATAGCAAGTTTTAAATGGTTTGGTTTACTTATGTTGCACTAAAGCTACACCAAAATGCGTTTTTTTTGTAAACGAAATAGCAATATAAAACACAGGTTTCACTACATTATCAAAATAGTGTTTTTTTAATATAAAATATATACAAGCACAAATACTGAATATTATTGTAGCTGAAAAGAAAATATTATTATGTATTATTATACAGGGCCCTAAATGAAAAAATGGGCAAACAATATTAACTGGAATGTATTTTTAAAAATTTACATGGGCTAAAATATACACAAATTAAATTCCTATGCAAATTATGATTATATATATCTTAAACTTAATGACGATGTTTGTATGTTCATATTCGTGTCCTTAGGTAATAAGTTATGCTTTATTTTGCGCTCGTAAATCAATAGTAATTTCCATAAGTGCTTGCGTATAATTTGTCATTGAAAATATTTTCAGTCAACCCTAACGTGTACAAAAGAGTTGAGCTACAGTCAAATTGCACGCAAACGGGGAAATAAGGATAATTTTGTATGGAACGCGGATATAAATTATTGTGATAGTGTTTTATTAGTTTACATTGTTATTACAAATGAGTATGGATGCACATTAGGACGGTTTTCTAAATAAATATTTTAACGTTAGATATAATTAGAAAATTTGGCTAATATTTAAAAAAAAAACCACATTGCAATTGTCTTAATTAAACTGTTGTGTTTTTTTCATTACTAATGATTTAAGCTAAAATAAAAATGCATTATTCAAATGAAATAAATATTTTCAGTTGTCAAGAGTTTTGTGTAAAAGGACTTAATATTTTAAATGCAAAACTCTAAATATTAAAATTACAATACCAAGTTTAGAAAGTTCCATGACTAACTTATAAAACACTCACCAGATATTAAGGTACCAAGCTTCTGTAGAAGTCATCTTTTTCTTTAGCAGATTTCTTGACTTAAATTCACAGTTCCTGTTCAAGCGAACTTTATTAACTTACCCTTAAAGGCAAGAAACCTTAAGGGACAATTACTAAATAGAAATCTTACCAACAACAAACCATTATCCTTTTTCTTGGGGACGAACTATAACTATATTTAAGCTTTTCTCTGTCTATTTAATGAACTTTTAAATGGAATTATGCTCTTAAATAAATAGTTGAATTTCAACCGAAGGATAAAACTGAGTGAAATAAATAAATTGGCGCTGATTGTTTCGGAAAGTTGAAAATTACATTGCTTTTTAACCATATTACGTGCTCATTAAAGCTGTGGATTCAAAAAGTCTTTGGTCGTTGTATAATGTATAGTTGCGTATAGTTGCGCAGCTCATAATGAGACCTAGTCCCTTGGACACAATTAAAAATTGAAGAGTGTAGCTGCAAAATTCTTATTATCCAAATCATAACTAAGATATGGGTGGGTTCTGTTCATTGGCTTTTCGTCCAAATGAATTAAAAATCGAAGAATTGAATAAACGGAGTCGGTAGTCGTCTTTAAACGGACAGTACCATATCTTAGTTATCCATTAAAGAATGAGGGAATTGCGACTGGACCCTTCAATTAAAAGCACCGTCGCCAATTAGCTCTAGTGTGTCGTTGATTCAACCAAACCATGTTTACCCATTTCAACCACTTCAAAAAATATAAATATTTAATATTTCTATGAATAATATTAAATAAAAAAAACTTCGTCAAACGTATGCCTTTGTTGCTCCAAGCAACGCAATATTCGCACCTACTTTATTTGCCGCCAAAGTGCCTTTCTTCTATTTCAAAAGAAATAAACGCTTTACAAGCAATATTTTTATGAATAATTCAACCAAACCGTCAATTTTATTCATATAAATACCCACACCGACAAACCCGATGACTTCATTCCAAAGTCGGAATATATATTTTCCAAGATTTGCAATCTGATATTGAAAGCGAGAAAGATATACTTTATTGATAAAGAAGAAAATATTCCTATCCCCCAACGATAAAAAAATAAAAGCAATCGGCAAAGAAATGCCGACTTCAACTTTCAACTTTGTATTAAACTTGTCAGAATAGATATAGCATTAAAATATTGGGGGTGTCTGAAAAAGGTAGCATTTTATAGTGGATTCCCCACCCACTGAGCGTTATCTAAGATCTTGTAAAGATATAATCTATATTTTTTATAATTTTTTCACAAACCCATTGAAAAAGCAACATATGCAAATATTCCCCCCTCCGAAACATGACTTAGGATTGGTTTGACAAATATGTTAGCAACATTTGGACAAAATAAGTTTGACGTTGAAAATTATAAAGAAAGCAAGTCAAGTTTATAGAATCTAATTCGGGATAGCTCCTAATCATTTTTATATATTGCACCTAAAAATTAAATTGAAAGAGCATGTTTGATAAGATACAACCCCACTATAAAATTAATATTTTCTGTTATGTCAGATAGATCTTTGTTAAGCCAAATCAGGTGTTTTCCTTTCAAAAAGCGATGTTATTCAAGCAAAGCAAACAGTTCGCAGTACTCCAAATCGGTTTATACGGGGAAGGTAATTCTTTCAGCAATCGGTTTTATATTCGAAACGGTATTCGAAAATCCAGCCACTCAATACATTGTCGCCTACATTCGTCATAATATGCCGCGAATTTAAATGGATTTGACATTTTTTTGCATTTGTATGGCCCTTGCTCTTTGCTGTGCCAATGCGTATCAATCTGTCAGAGTATTAGATGGAGCTGCGGTAAACCTTATAAATCTTTTGACTTCCAGTTTTGACATTTCTTCATGGGTAATATTTCTTTTATACGGGGTTGAGCAGTTTTTTTTTATCGGAAGTGCTTTTGGACTTCGGCTATAAACATTTTTCTTTCATGAAATGCCATTGATATCTCGAGTGGTGTAAGTAATTTCAGAGCCCAAATGATGGTTTTACTGAAATTGATTTTTTCTAGATTTACTTAAATTGAGTTTTCGGTTTAATACTTTTGCTTGTGAATGATGTGATAAATTCTTTTAATGGAGAGGAATGTCAATAACTATGTTTTTAAAGTTTTTTTTATTTAAGTTTGGTGAATGCCAAACATAGTTATTTCGTACCTTCGGAGAATTTGTAACCTTTTGCATTTAATTGTTTTGTCTATCGGGTTCTTAGATATTTCGAGTTTGTTTGAAAAAGAATATTTTGTCAACTTTTTGTAGAATTTGACACAAGAATTTATTCATGGAAATTTCAATTTTCAGCAAAACAAATGGTTTTACGTTTTCCTCGCACTTAACATTATTTTCTTAATGCATTTGCTCCCTTACTTTTAACGTCATTTTTTTTTTAAAAACTGTGTTTGACCAATTTTTTGCATTTTCATAAATTAAAAGTTTTCCGCATTGGATCACAAAATCTAAGTGAAATTAGCTTTTACTTCATATAACAAACTGGGTACAGCATACACCGTATCCCACATCACATAATGCATATACAGCATAAAACATATCTTACATTCACACAGCACGCAGATGAAGCCTAACAATCACGGCTAATCAAACGACTCCAGCATCGAAGCCAAAACGCATAAAACCTCAATTGAGGCAAAACCGAATCTCCAATTGAAGGAGACAATGCCATCTGCCACCTTCTGCCCAAGAAAGACGTCACATTTATGACCACTGGTTCCTGATGGCTTGGTCTTCATTGTTGTGCTTTTACGCAGCCGGCCACAATCAAACGCTGGCGACCAGTTGGTCTAATCTTTCATGGGGTTGTGACCTTCACACAAAGGCCGAGCATCAATGCAATGACCTGAAGGACTATTGTGTAGGGGACCCCACCTTTGACCCTTCGGACACGCGCGTACACTGTGCGCTGTTTTATTTCTATTCAGTATAGGACGAATAAGGGCTGACGCTGTTTGTTGAACTTGTAATAAGGTCCTTTTTCTATGAGTTAGAATTGGTTAGGTAAAACTGTAACTGAGGGCTCGAAAAGAATTGAAAAGTCCAGTTGTAAAAACCCCATTCTCCAAAGAGTTCAAAGTATAACTAAGATAAAGGGCCCGGTAACTTAATTGGCGTTTTTGTCCAATTTAATTTATCATTATTAAAAGCTGCCAATGAACGAACCCTATTAGTTTTTCTTCGGAGAATGTAAGTTTTCCAACTAGACCCTTCAATTAGCATCTCAAGAAGTGCGCATTTCTTGAGACATTTGATCAAACATATGTAAAAAGACGTCAAGATGTATCAATGAAAAATAAGAATTTAAGTTTAAATTACGTCAAATCATGCGCTTCTGAAGTCAGAATTGTCAACCAATTAATGACTTAAAAATTATTATTTCTAAAAGCAAATAGATATTTGGCAACGTCAATCGTGAATAACAATAAAAACACCAAAATAAGTAAAAATCTACTAAATAGCAACCGAAGTTTGTAAAATTAGAATGACATGTCCATAAGTTAAACAGTGTGTCAATCAATACAAATTTAATCCAAACTTTCGACAAAAATGCGAATTACAATTCTATCAAAACATTGTCAAGACCAAACTGGTAGCGTTGCAACCGGAAAGGGCTTTTAGGTTGGTCAGGGACTTGGAATGATCCAATATTTAGCCAGTGGAAATTTGATTTTGGTAACGCTTTGTAAAGGGGTTGAGTCATTGGGGTTAGATTGGTAAGCAATAAGTTGGCTGAAGTAATATACTAAGGCTTTGTTATACGAAATAATGGGTAATGTTAGAAATCTCAATGGGGTGGAAACCAATCTAGATTGATTTATTTAATGCAAAGAATTAAATTAGCGGAAATTAAAGATTCAATTAGCTGGTCTGAGTTCAGGTATGATATTAATTAAGCAACTATTATAACATACTTATAGGTTCAGTGATAAATGCAGAATGACCGGGAGTTACTTGAGAATTCATAATCGACACTACGTAGAAGACGAAGGGAAACACTAATTTTTCTTGGGATTTTTCAAATGCATTTAGTTTTCTTTTAAAGTCTATTTTTGTCGTTTTTTTTATCTTATCCACTACGTAGGGTTAGGAGACGAAAAATTATAATTATTTTTAATTAAATCTTTTTCATAATTCGAAATGGAAGTATGGCATTTTATTTTTTTTATATTGAAGTAAAAAAAAAAAGCGCAGGAACAAACAAAGTTCAGGGTTGTTTTATTTAACGTAGATGTTTTAAGCTTATGTTTATCATCTTACCCTAGCTTCCCCTACATTCCACCAATCTTTTACTTGTATTTAAGTAAATCAAAACATTTCAAATGTAAAATTGTATATAAAAAAAGAAACACCGGACGCATGTACCTTTTATAACGAATTAAAAAGAAAAGAACTCAATATCCTCTCTATATGCATTTCACTATGTAAAAGATAAAAAGACAACGTCCGCGAAATGAACCACCCATTTTATTATCTGACAATGTTGCAACAATGAAGGCACAAAAAATCCAAAGTGAAAGATAATAAAAATATCACTTTCAAGTAGATGAACGAATTAAGAGAAAAAAACGCACTTATTTCATGAAGTTCCATTCAAAGCACCAAAATCTGATTTATTACATTTGATATCAGGTAGGTCTCGTTCTTTGCGATCATAAAAAAATGCGTTTTGAGTGACAGGTAAAAAAAGGTGTCGAACGCACTGCCGCACGGTAGCTGAAAAAAGTGGGCGAATCACTTCTCTTACTGTCTACTGAAACATGAACAGATACAGCGGTCTTGGGAATACTAAGCTGTAACAGGCATTTCTACTTTAATTTTACAATTACACAAGTCTATTGTGACCATATTCGCGGTTATCTAGATGTTTGATGAAAAATAGCTGCACAAGCTCCAAAATTCTATAAGGCATGAAAAAAACCCATTTACTTTATGAGTCAAATTGATGCTTTCAGGGTGATTTTACAAGCAAAAATACTTGGGTTTAAAATAGGGAAGGAAATAGTTGTCAGATATGTGGGAAATTTAACATGAGGCAGATATCAGTGGAACTATGGAGAAATTGAATAAAAAAAAGAAATTATGTAAAAATGGTACATATACGGTCAGGTAAAGGGAGTGTCCCTTCGCAGATATTTAGACTTATTTCTGTTACTTTACAAAATTATATTTTGATGAAAAAAAAAGCATTCCTTGAATATTACTGTCAAATTTTGCAGTACTTTGGACAATAGTTCTCCTTTGAATGCCTTTTAAAATCACTACTTTAACCTTAGAACTACAAACTGGGGTAGATATTTACCCCGAATGTGTTTTGTATTTCTACGGTAAAGGCAGTGACAATATAATTTACTTTATTTTTTACAAACTAAACTTTTATAAAATTGAATTTGTTCTTTATATAAAATCCTCTTCAGCATTAAAAAAAGTCATTTTCTTTCCGGTTTGTATTTTAAAGGTTAAAGCATAGGTTTGTAGCTTAATGGTTATTACATATTTTTGTATTTTAATATAATAAATAAAACTGCTTTTTATTTTTAAAAAATGAGGACTGGAGATGAATCAAATTATGTCGAATTCGATGTCCAAAAAGCTTCAATTATAATTCTCATTTTCAAATCTACTTTATTGACTAATAATAATAATCTAGTTTTCATTACAACATTAGCAAACCAATGTATCGATGTCTGCCTAAACAAAGGTTAACAAGACAAAAAATAAACTGTCTTAAAAACAGGATATGGGCCGAAACCCAATCTCTATTCATTGTTGAACAGTTTGACTTTATAGTCTACCTAAAAACAGTAAAAATGATATACTTTGTTGTCATTTTATGCCTCAGAATAGCCCTGTATTACGGGTTGTCAAAAGGTTTTGTAAAAAACATCGCGTAACTTGTCATTGTTACAAGATTTAGCCTACTTTGGAGGCTTTTGAAGAAAGACGCAGAGCGTTTAGCGGCTTTTTCTTTGCTTTTGATGTTGCCTTTGAGGTGACAATGTCTATTAAATTTGCAGCAGTGCAGTATTATGCTTGGGCGAGGGTGATTTTAGGTAGTCTCCAGCAGTGTAATTTGTAAAAGGTCGTTTAGGTTTCATCAATTTTAATTAGGAATCAACTATTTACGGTTAAATATGTATTGCAAATGTTGCGTAGAACTAGAATATTTTATCAAACACAGTTTTCATTAAAAATTTTAAATGCTCATTGCTACTGTTTAAGAAAAAAAAACTGCAAATTTATTTGATATTTGAATTAAAGTAAAACATATTTTTTAAAGATTTTACCTAGTATCCGAAATTTTTTTTTAACTACAACACAAAAAATATTTGACACTTAATTGTTCTAAAAAAAACGAAAGGACCATCACTGAATACAAATTTTAAACTGAAGAATTTAAGAACTTAGTTGAACAGATATTTTATCCATACATGCTTGTGAAACAAGTAAAATGATATTTGGTTAAACCACTTTTATTCTATAAATAAGCCACTATTTTATGTTACATCGACAAAGCTGTCACGCTAAAAAATATAGAATAAACCGAATATTTGCCTAACCCTTCACAATCATCAATTTTATAATTTTATTCAATCCCATCGACAAATTAAATTCATTGTAAAGAATGAAGTGGTAGAGAGAGAGAGAGAGAGAGAGAGAGATCACTCAATTTTAAATCAACTGACAGCATACACGATACTTTCTCAAAAACGTTTACTTGGTTGCAAAGCAGCACAGCAAAAAATAAAACCAATACATTTATTTTATAAAATTGTCACTAGAGCAATCGTTTCAAAAACGAGTTTTCATAGCATATAAAAAAATGATTGAAAATAAATAAAGTCTGATAAATTTTTTGGACAAAACATGAGCAACATTAAACTGTATTTCTGTATTCCCATTTACCTATCCCCATATAGTTATAATATTCAACCCAATTTTTAACAAAATACTTAAGAGTTAGCAACCATGCAGACGGAGTTGAGCTCTAAAAAGAGCTTTAACCGGAGCCAGAAGTTCAAAAAGGTAATTTTTTTTTAAAACTAGCAATTTTCGTCGCATAAATCTTGCATTCTTACGCCTACCACCTGGCTATTGACCATTTGTCCCCTAAAGTTTCATTCTTACTAATTATGCTTTAGGACTAAGCTGTACCTCCGTTATCGCTTACTTTTTTGGAATGACAAAATTGTAATGAAATATTTTCAAAAACGAGTTTAATCTTGTATTATTTACCATGTTCGAAAACATGAGATGGGATAGCAATAACTTCTATGTCAATGATTGAAGATTCCATACTCTTTTGAGACCCTGAAGATCTAACGCATGCGCGAATGAAAACATTTGCATGATTTTCTACATGTATTAGTGCATAGCGCCCTATCATCTCAATAAGACAAATAACGCATGCCGCAATGATCAGGCATGCGTTGGAATGTAAACAGGGGCTCATAATTCTTATTGTTCGGCAAAAGTTACAATGTTTCCAAACTAATTAATAAAGTTCTCTTTATGGGCATCGACGAACGTGAGCGACATATTGTTTCTGCACGTCAATTCGAATTCGGGATCTGCTTCAGACTTCATATTTAGCAAAAACCGGTTTGCAACAAAGAAGGCATTTAAGTTAGTTTTATAGATTCTCCGCTATCCCGTGGTGTTTTGGGGCACTAAATAAAAAAAGATTATACTGTAGCTGTTTCCAGGGCAAACAGTGCCGCGCAGGGAATTTATCTCATCCGTATAAGAAATTTACCTTGAATTCCCAAACTTCTATTCAACTTGTAGTCTAGTTAACTTTGGATTTAATAATGGAGAAGGGCAAGAAATTGCCATGCTCCGTAAAAGAGGTTTAGTGTAAATATTTATGGTGCTTCACTACGGATATAAGCTTTTTGTTCAGTTTCTTTAAAAACGGAACTGAACACTCCGTAGAACGCACAGAAACTACCTTATTTAATCTGTGCCTATTATCCTATTGTGTAGTTATTCTGCTCTTTATTGGAGAGTCACTTTGTAATCATTGCAGATTTTCAGCAGTCATAATAAAATATTAGTAAAACTTTAAGTACGTTTTCTAAAAAAAGAAATGCAAACATATGTTAATTTTATAAGGAATAAAGTTAATCTCTAACGTAAATGAAAATAAAACGTACCTAAAAGAAAAAGTTTTGTGAAAACGATTAAAAAAAATGTCTATAGCAAATGTTTGGAATACTTATGCAAAAAACTTTTTTTGTGATTACAAATGCCATTCCTTAATTCTTATACATTGGACGAAATATTAAAGGTTTTGAAAACTGTACTTGAAATCATAAAAATAATAATAATAAAAAAACACATGGGAGTAGATCTATGTTCAAGTCAGGTTTCGAATCTCGCAACTGACTTACGTGTCCGTGACCGTTTGAAATCGATTTTTAACAGTATTTACTGCTTAATTGGCCCTCCTTATGCAAAAAAATTCTGGCTCTCTCAAATAAACCAAAGCCTTGGCAAAAATAAAACTAAATGAGGCTACTCCATGAGAAGATTTTTTAAAAAATGAACGTATATTTTTATTCGCTTCAGGTATAAAAATAAGCATCGCTTTCACGAAAATTCCAGAGAAAAAAAAAGCAAAAACGTAGAATATAATATTTATTTTCCCCAACCGTTAGATAACATACATCCGCTCGTTGTTTATAGATTCTTTAGGACCAAACAGCGCAGAAAACTTCTTGGGAAACCTTTTTGGAAGTGGTCCAGAGGAATAGCGGCAAAATTCATCAAAACTTCTCTAATTCGCCTGTGATTTTTGTGATTTTTTTTCAGGCTGTAGTCGTATACATTATTTTCCCTTGCAGTCAGAGTAAAAATAACCTCACTGCTGTTAGGGAAGAACAGGGGATTTTTCTTATCTTTATAATATACAATGTGACAAAGCAGCTTTGTTGGCTGAAGCTTGTGTTGTTGAAAATTGCAAGGATAATGGATAATAATGGTAGCACTCATCTTCAAATTTAATAAGCTAAAGCTATGTTATCTTCGATTTAATAAGCAAAAACTATGTTGCCAGAAATGTAATTAGTTGAATCTAGGTTACCTTAAAATAAGAAAATATAAAATAATCGCCGTTGTTATATCATTCCTTTCTGTGAGGATCCAGCAAACACGTTCTTGTTATAATGGCTATTAATTAAAAAAATTATTCGTTTTATCTCGAAATAAGTCGCAAATTAAAGTTCTACATTTAGCATAATGACTTGCTGGCACGCTGAATTAGCAGAAATAACAAAAGTGATTATTTATATGTTTTCATTTTGTAAGAGAACAGTAGTTACATTTCAGACAACATAGTTTTTGCTTATTAAATTTAAGATAACGTAGATTTAGCTTATTAAATTTGAAGATGTGTCACCTTAAATTTATCAGCATTTATAGAAACAGTTACTTTTGTTATCTCGATTTTTTTGTGACGAATCAGAAACAAACGATTATTTGTCATGGTAGTTATTTAATTTTGTTGCACAGATGAAACAATGTATTTCAACGTACATAATTTCAACTATTAATTTTGTCGCAATAAAAGTTTGCAACAATGCTTTCAAATTATATTTAATACAGTATAAAAAAGTTTGAAACAAATTAAATATCCAGACACATTTTATGAAAAGATTAATAATAGCAACACAAAAAACAGAACAAACGAAAAAAGTTTTGAAAGATAAACATTCAAAATAATAAATCACAAATACAAGTCTTAAACAAATGCAATATTTGACACCTACAAAACAGTTTCATCATTTATTTTGAAAGCCTAGACATTAATTCTTTAAACAAAGCAAGAAAAAAAATCAAAACCACAACTTAAATAATCCCAACATAAAGCCCCTCATCACCATTTAAAGACAACGATTTATTCCAAATATAAAAATGCCTCAAACATTAAGCACTTTATTTCAAGAAAAACTCATTCATGATATCGAAACATAACTGATATTAATAATGCAACAGCTTAGGGAGTAAATGCGTCCTTGGTATGACGAAATAGTAACCAACACTTTCAACAAATATATAATGGAGCAATGAGGTTGTAAAGTAATGGAGCAATGGAGTAGGTTTTAGAATAATGGAGCAATGGAGTAGGTTTTAGAATAATGGAGCAATGGAGTAGGTTTTAGAATAATGGAGCAATGGAGTAGGTTTTAGAATAATGGAGCAATGGAGTAGGTTTTAGAATAATGGAGCAATGGTGTAGGTTTTAGAATAATGGAGCAATGGAGTAGGTTTAGATAATCTAACTTTGCCTTCAAAATTAAACAAACAACAAGCGCTCTTTCTCCCTTGACTTTTGGTTCTGTTCTATTGCTCCATTGTTCCACCAACGAAATGATTTGATGATGAAGATTTTTAAAAAACACCACCCACATCCCATTAGTATGTCCCTTTTATATAATTTCAAATTTTCTGATGAATACTTGGGTCAACTTTTGAGTTCGAAATCATATTTGATTCCATTTACTTATTTTAAAAACAATTTTTATTAAAAATTCATTGGGGAATAAACACTAGCGAGTCAAGTTAGCGTGATTCAGCACTCTCAGAAATAAAATTCTCACTTCTAAGAATTCTTTTAACGGTCGAACAATTTCGTCACAATGTAACTCGTCAACTCGTCCCAAAATTTCGTAGCTCTTATACAAACTTTACAAAAATTGACGAAAAGTTTAATATGAAATGTTGCACGTCATCATATCGTTAAAAACTACAACATTTTCCTAAAAATTGAATATTCCTTTTTGAAAACGAGTTTAGCTATTTAAACAATCGATGGTAAGTTAAACTTTTGACAAACCTAGCGTGTGAAATAAATTCAGAATTCATTTCGACCGATGATGAAATATTTCTCATTGAGATACCGAGATGATTGCTTATTTATTCTGGAATTTAATTCAATTATAAGTTTTCCATTTTTCTATTTTTCCCCTCGAAATAAAAAAGGAAAATACTTTTATTCAGGTTTTCTCACCAAAGCTTTGTTTAGTGGCTTTAAAAGGTCGTGGATAAATACTTTAATTTAAATAACGTTTATAATGTCGAGGGAAAGGGCTTGGTATTGATGGATTTGTACTTCAGGGTAAAAGGGGTTTATCTCTATTAAATGACGGTTTTCAAACGTTTGCTGTTTTGTGTGAAGAATTAAAATATGTAACTTAGCATTAAAATATTTTTCAAACAGTTAATTAGCAATTAACATTTAAAGGAAATAAAAATTTCAATTAAAATTCGATTTGGAATGCTATTGTGTGTCGTCTCTGTATTATTCTGTACAATGGCGTTACGATTATTTGCAGTTGAAAAAATTGAATGTTTTGCACAATCTTTGAGATACAGGTACGTTTTAGGATTAGCAGGTCTAAGTATCGAAATTAATTAGTTCTTTATTGGACAATGCTTATTTATTATGATTACCAGAAATATTTTTGGAGTTTGCATATTTGTTTCGAATATTTGTTAACGCTTTTACAAGCACTTTGGAAATTAGTTTTTTAAAAAACCCGGTTAACTGAAAATGAAAGCATTTTCTGTAAAATAAATGATTCTATTTTCTACATGTATACTTACCTCATTGATTTATACACAAGTGAAAACCCCTTAATCTTTATTTTAAAAATATCCTTCTACCTGAGCCCTAATCTCGAAACACTTTTTCTGACGAACAAAACGATTGTGTAAACTTACAATATTATGTATCCTCAATTCATATTAAAACGCATATTCTCAATAGCCCAAGATGGCGACTCACTGTTACTTACCTTTTGATGAATGACTTTTGATACGCTAAACTTACATTCTTAATCCGTCAGTTCATCTTATCTACTAATTTATTACTGTCAACAAATTTATTGTGAAAACTCTTTTATAAATAATAATTTAGGTAAAAATTGAGTTGGAAAAATTTTATAAGGTAGTAATGTGTCTTAATTTAAAGGTATCGTGATTACTTTCGGTTGCTAATTTTTTTTATAGTGTTAGAAAAAATGAAATTTGTTATGTATATGTATAGATTGATTTATTAACAATTTTAAAGTAACTACATAGGTTTTTTTATATGCTAAACCCAAATATAATGGTTTCTTACATACATTGTATACATGGTATGTTTAGATTCGCGTAAGAGTATTTGGCCATAAAAAAAGTTTGCAGTTATAAAAATTGCTCTATCTAAATAGTGAGAACAAAGATTTTGCTACTATATGTCCTACAAAGTAAATTTCACAGAAGACACCTGCTAAAAACCAACAATCAATATCTAAAGGGTTAACAAGCAGCCTCTCATCGCAGATCAATCCAAGGGGCAAAACGCAGTAAGTGACCGCCGCTCACTTCCGTAGAAGGGGCGGCAACCGCACCGACAACACTTCCGTCGAAAAAAAAAACCCCTTCTCCGCTAAGCCTAATCAAAAACCCCGCCGTCACAGGGTTAAGCACACACACACGCGAAAAAATAAAATAAGGCAAAAGGAACTTTAATAGTCTTGTGTGTGTATTTCGGTCGGTGGGTGCCGACAACAGGAGAGGCGAAGTAGTTTGTTTAAATCGAAGGGGAGAAGAGTGGAGAATCGAGGGGGCGTCTTCACATTTTCCTTTATTTTCCTTTTCTGGAGGGATGCAGGTAAGCAGAAAGGTATCAGAGGGGAGGGGTGTGAAAAGCTTCGCCCTGAGGTAGATTTAGATAAAAGGTTATATTTGATTTTTAAAATGAATTTTATGTTAATTTTTAGGTCATTTTGTTTAGAGATAGTAGTTGAGTTGTATCATAAATTTTATTTGTCGTATAAATAGTAAATACGCTACGGGTTATTTTCTGAGGATCCCAATGGACAAATTAACCATTGCTAGCAATACCCTTAGAAGAGACACGCATTTCTTTACCCTCACATACACCTCGCTATGTGTCAATTAACACTGTGGGCATCTGAGACGCGTGCGATCCCCACACAATCCTAAAGGTGGCCCTGGGTTGACAGTGGTACTTTTCTGTATATGGGGGAGTGAGAAAGAGTATGAAATGGAATTACCGTGCTCGGGGAGATTGGCGAGTGCGTCGAGATGAATGGGACGAGACTGCTTTCGTCGCGACATCCTTCCGTCGTTCTCGGCCCCTGGAACACAGAAACAATGATCAGATAATCATTCAACTCAACAAATTAAATTTGACTATCATTCAACTCAACGAATTAAAAATCAAACGATCATTCAACTCAACCAAAGTCAGATCAACCGATCATTCAACGCAACCAAAGCCATTTCAACCGATCATTCTAACCAACCAACCAAGGCCAAACCAATACCATCTAGATTAGAAGGCCCAAGAGCTAAGCAATAGGACGTCACTTTAGTAGACCTATTTCATGGTGTAGATCGATAGTAGCTTGATTCTTATTATCTTATAGATAATAAGAGATCAAGTCACGAATGATCATTGGTCAAAACCTAAAAATAGGTCCACTGATATGACGGAGATATCTAAGTTTTCTGTGGTAATTTCGTTCACATTGAAAAAAACTTAATTGCATATAAGGATTAGGCAAACAAAAATTAGCATTGTATATAAACTAGTCGTATATAGAGAATGTTTGTGGGATCACAGAGCTGAACTTGATTCACCGTATTTAACGCTACTCGAGTCAAGCGGTTAAAATCGTAACTACTAATTTAAACACAGCTTTTCTCATTGGATAACGAATGCACTTGCGAATAAGGAATTTGACGAAACCCACCGATCTATCCTATAGACAGAGGAAAGCTACGGGTGACTCGAACTTGTAATTACGGCCGTTTTAGATTCTGGATAGCAAAGATAGTCAACTTGCAAGTCTTACCATACGCATAGCATTGCTATTTCATTGCTTGCTATTTGCTTTTTTACTGATATCATCATAATTTCGATATGTTTAACCCAAGTGCGACTCCGTTCGTTGCATATGCTGTATAAGCAGGATTAATTATTCAAGGTTTTCCACTTGAACTTACGTAATTTTTTTTTTAATCTAATAAGTACCATTAACAATAATAATTAGAAAATTCAGATTTATTAGATATTTTTTAACATAAAAAATTAATATAGGCTTAAATTATTTTATTTTAAGAAACCACAAAAGGCGCCAGACCCCTAAATGAACTGTTTATTTCGTTATTATTAATCAATAAGCAATGTTTTAAAATTATTGATTAATAAATAAAATTATGGATAACTATTAATTAATAGCAAAACAATTAATAAATAAAAACATAATATTTTTAAATGACAGTTCCAAACACCGTGACACCCCCAAATAAACGCGTGGGCAAACGAACAACATTCCCTGTATTTAACGTAGTCGTTTCAAGGCCAAACATTTTCCTTTCTCTAAAGTGACGTAGCCGAATACCAGGGCAATGAAACAGAAAACAGTTTCAACCCAATGTGTTTGTATACTTGAAGGGACCAGGTGACCTTGAATATATTGAGGAAAGTGCATGATTACATGAAAGTACAGGATTATAGTCTGTCTATTTACTATGCGAGCCTCGAAAATACTTTATTCCCCCATCCCTTCGCTTGCCCTCGCTTGGTTTTCTAGGAAACTGGGGGAGCATAGCTTTTCTTAACCTTACGCGTTTGAGGTCCTGTTGTGAGGCTAACAATCCGAACAGTTCAAACCCAAGTAGTTTGGAGAAAAAACACGCTCATGCCTTTTCGAAGAAAACCACATGCGGGGATGTGGGAGCAAAATTCTTTCGAGGCTCGCATTCTGGATAGACCTACTATAGTATAGGTGGAGCGTTTTCCTTATCTTTCGAACTTTATGTTTGAGGTTTACCGTAAAAGGAACTGTAGGTAAACAATAGGCAATACTGTAAATTAGAAAAATAGCAATGTAGGCGAATGCGGTAAATAATAAACGTGATAATTAAATAAAAACACAGTTTCTAGTGCAGTGATAAATGCGGTAAAATAATAATATTGTATACTGAATTATGGATTTAAAAATTCTGGTAAATTTAGTTACATTGTGATCTACCATAATAATCGTTTAATTTTTAAAGAAAAAAAAAAGGCGCTTCAAAAGGAAATAAATTTCAATAATTAAAATAGTAGCGATAGCTAATTTGATTAAATATTATTATATGGCTTTCAACTTAACTAATTCGATTGAGAGTCGAATTAGTGAGCGTGAGATCAAGTTTCTAGTGTAGTAAAATGTTATTTGTAATCAAATAATACAAAAAGCGCCAATGTTCTATCTTATAACATAACACATATACCTTTTTTTTTTACGAAGAATAAATCTTTTCAGAAGCTCCAATGTATGTTCGATAATTTTACAACGATTTTCGCTCATATTGAACATATTTTAATCGATTAAAATTAAATCGTCTTAGAACTTAATAGTATATATATATTTATGCAATTATTATATTTAAGAAAAAATTGGTCGAATAATACACTGTGAGAAATTGGCAGCACTTTTTCCTAGCTTCCACCATGTTCATGGAATAATGATCCATCAATTTTTCACAGTAAAAAACAAAAGAAAATTTCAATCAGGATTAAAAAAATTATTTGTAAATGTAAAATGTATTTCGAGAATACACAGTTTTTTCAACCAATAGCAAACTCATAAATCACTTAAAAGTTTCATTTATGTAGCCCATCAAATGTGCAACCACAAAAAAACAAGAATGAAAATGGTCGTTTTTTTTTATTTTGAATTCCATATTAAACACTGTTAAATAAAACTTTTAAACTTAAAAACACAATAGGTTAACGAAAAATTACAATTAAAGTAGTAGTTGATTCAAGAAAAAGCAGTGAAAAAGTGAATGAACGCACACCATAAGTTAAAAACTGACAATAATTTGTTAAAATACACAAGTAGGGAAAATTCCACAAAATAGGTCTGATTAAAGAAGTTACACATTCTACCACCCCACTGAAAAATTAACGCTCCCTATCCCACAACAAACACCATTCAATCCATTTGTACGACAAAAAAAATCTCCCTAAAAAAATTCAACTTCCCTTAAAAACAAACTAAAAAAAAACAACAGATCCACTCACCCGCCCCCAAAACCGCCGCAACGTAGCTCCAAGCCACGCGGCGACACCTACGGACCCTCGCGGCAGCCCGATCGCCGATTTCCCGTCGCCGCTAGCCCGAGCTCCCGTTCATCTCCGCCCGGGACCATGTGACGATTTCTGCGGGGGGAAGTTTGCGGAGCGACGCTCGGGATCAGTTGGGATCTATTTTTGAGATGGTGTTGCTCTACAT
>CM043122.1:41428973-41478973 GCA_023701765.1 Hylyphantes graminicola | reverse complement strand
TAATCTGCTGAAGGGCAATAAAAAGATTATATTATTGTTTCCACCAGTTTTAAAAGATACAGAGAGCTCAGATTCATTGTAATCTGGGCGTCAAAATTGGTAGAGAGAGTCGCCCATATGGTGCCACAACGAAATTGCTCTCAGTTCTGGGGAATATGCCGAGTCTGCAAAAGGCTTGACCGCCAATATTACAGCCCTAATAGAGAAAGTTATAAAATATAAAATCCCATTACTTATATTACATACAAAATCAACAAATATCCCCCCAAATTACTATTTTTTAACGTTGATTAGTTTGTCAAACTATGATTCGTAACAAAAATGTAGTAGAAATTCCCATTTAGTCCTTTTATGCCCCAAATTAAGTTATTGTCAATTATTTGTATTTGAACATTGTAATGATATGTATTGCTATTAATTAGAATAGAAAAGGGTAAAAAAGTATTTGGGACTTAAAATGTTCTTTATACACCGATTTTGTTTCTTTTTCCCTCCTTTTTTTACTTATAACTGGCTAAAATGACAATTGACACTGACTAAATGACTAAAAGGACATTTTGTTGAATGGATATGTGTTACTTTTTTGGTCTTTAATAAGTTGAAACCACATAATGCATTAAAAAAACACTACCTTCATTTTCCCTTGCTCGAACAATGAAAAGTAAATCTACGGCCTTTTAAGTGATACTAATAATCGTGGCATCACGAATTATCGCTGGATAGCTAAAGTTAATTTTAGG
The DNA here is from genome assembly GCA_023701765.1 of Hylyphantes graminicola. NCBI lineage: Eukaryota > Metazoa > Arthropoda > Arachnida > Araneae > Linyphiidae > Hylyphantes > Hylyphantes graminicola. Next base: position 41,478,233 of record CM043122.1, on the reverse strand, counting down.
AAAAAATTACTTTACATTTGTAGGTTTATGTGCTAAAACCAAACATGTCAATTAAAAAGTTAACAGCGGCTTTTTAGGTGTTACTTATAAGTACCGCCAGTAAAGGGTTAAGTTGACTTTAAGTTTACATGTGCGGTCACTTACATTGAGTGATGTATTACATGCTACATTCGTCCATAAAGAATGTAGAAATATTCGTCATGGCAAACCTGTCAAAGTCCACACAAGTAAAATTGAAGATGCACGGAAACCACACCTGCGACTTTCCCCGATTTTACGATTTGTTTAATGGATTTAAGAAAGAATGTATCCATTCAAAGATTTACAAAATGTATTAAATCGCAACATTAGGCCCCTTTGGCATATTTCGTCTTGCAAAATACTCGCTTGAAACTAGCTTTGGTAATTGAATACCTAAAGCCTATCATTGTAAATGATTTTTATTCAATTTAGTTCGATTTTGAATGAATGGCCTTTATTGAATAAAATAAATGGTCTTTGTTAGAACAGTTATTATATAATATATACCATATAATCTAAATTCTAAGCAAGCTTCCGTCATTATTTTAATATTTGACTGTTATGAAAATATAAATGTTTGCCATATAAGAATTTAATAAAATATGATAAATATAAAATAAAACGCATTTCACACATGAACTCTATTGCTCCTTAATCTGAAGGAAATATTTCCAATTTTTATTCAGAATTAGTTTAAAAATTTTGATTTGTGAAAATAAATAAATAAATAAATAAATAAATAAATAAATAAATAAATAAATAAATAAATAAATAAATAAATAAATAAATAAATAAATAAATAAATAAATAAATAAATAAATAAATAAATAAATAAATAAATAAATAAATAAATAAATAAATAAATAAATAAATAAATAAATAAATAAATAAATAAATAAATAAATAAATAAATAAATAAATAAATAAATAAATAAATAAATAAATAAATAAATAAATAAATAAATAAATAAATAAATAAATAAATAAATAAATAAATAAATAAATAAATAAATAAATAAATAAATGAATAAATAAATAAATAAACAACTTCATTCTCGTAAATTTTTATTTTTGATAAATGACTTATGCATTTAAAATAAAATACATTATTTAATAAATTTATACACGGAAAATAAAACACATAAAATGCATTTTACGACAAATATGTTTCAAATATTAACTTATTTTTAAGTATTGCAATTTAGCTTAACAAAAACAAAAAGTTCATCAATATTATCGTTGAGCTTTAAAGTGCCTTATGTAAACGGTAGAAATATACTTTACTTTAATCACCAGCTTAGCAGAACAAGCTTTAAGAAACTTTTCATCATTAGCTCCAACTTTAAAAGCTTTTATGCGTCCATTAGTTTTGTAACATTCTTATGTAGCAATTCCTTTTAATTGCGACTTGAAACAATTTGTATTTATGAAACTAATACAGAACGAAATCGATTGAAAGAGATTAGTATCGCGAACGAGAGGATTAGTTATATAACATTATTTCTGTTAAGGGCCCCATATTGTTCCAACAACTAATCATTTATGATGACTGAGTAGAATAAAGAATACTGTGTTTTATTCTCAAAGAACAGAAAAATGTACTTTTGATAAGTTCTTTTAAAATTTGATACAGTTTCTTTGAAACAATAGTGTTTCATGAAACCACATTTATGCTTTGAGAATAAAATTATGGCTTTAACTTTTTAAAATGAATTTTGCCTTTGAGAATGTGTTATATTAATCTGAAGAATTTTTATTGCTACGGCTAACTTATCGATGTTTAAATGTGCCTCATTTCAATTAATAAATTATAAGTATCAATTTCAGGATTTAGTATTCTTTGAGTTTTAGAATTTTCCCAATCTTAGTTTTAATAATAGATAAATGTTACAAAGTTTTTATGTAACCATTTAAGCGTAGATCATGATAATTTTTTTTTATATTTGATTTAATTCATTAAAAAGAACTATATAGGGTTTCTTTACATTGTTTGAATCATTAGAATTTAGTGTTTAATTTAGTGTTCTGTATATCTTGTTCTAGTGTGAGAAAATTTTTCTTGCAGAGAAAATAGCTAACGTTATACTTTTGGAATTTTTACACATGGCAGTTCACAGTTCAACTATAGTGATCCAAATTTTAATTTTATTCTCTAAAATTGCATATTAAATAAATTGATAACCATTTATGAAGTTACATTCTAAATTGTGTATAAGTATAAATTTTTGTTTTGAAGTTTTCAGGACCAATTAGTTTAAGTTGACCAAGTAAATAGATTTTTTTAATGTTCATTCACTCTTTATTGAAAACAATTTTGATTACCGAAACAAACGCTTTACTTACAATTACATATTTAACTCTTTAACTGAATTAAAAGCATAGAAAAATAGTTAAATGAATGTATAGTTAGCATTTATTTCTATATGAATGTTTATTTCAAACACTATTGTTCAAATGCATAAAGCAATTTTCAAACTTTGAACAGATAATACCTTTGTCGATTAATTTTTTTTAATCATATATTTCTCTTGGATTAAAATGTGAGAGAGAGAGAAACGTCACTTAGTTTAAAATACTTAGATTAAAATGGTTAAACGTCACTTAGTTTAAATACTTAGATTAAAATGTTAAAAACGTCACTAGTTTAAAATACTTAGATTAAAATGTTAAAATAAAAGCGTATATAAAGTAGAAGATAGAACGTCACACTAGAGCTATTTAAAGTAGTTCTTTTGCATATCGTTTTATAAAACATATTACTACATTCTAAATAAAGACGAATTATTTTTCTTAGGTAGAATTAATATTTGTTTTACGGAAAAAGTAAGTCTAAAAAAAAGTTTCTAGAGAACAAGGTTTCCTTACATTTGTTTGAAGCATTATAATTTATTGTTGAATTTAACGTTCTGTACATCTTGTTATAGTGTGAAGGTGCTATGCTTGCAAAGAAAACAGCTAACGTTAAATTTTCGGAGTCTGACAGTTCTTTGGTAAACTATAACTCCTTGATGAAATTCTAAGTATAAAACATAGATTACTACATGTATATAGCTATTTTCTAAGTGATTAATTATTTTACTCTATAAATGCTTATTTAAAAAGCTATTAAGTACCTAAGAATTTTAAAGTAATTTTCAATACTCTTTTAAACAGGTGAGACCTTCGTCAGCTTGAATATTATAAGAGAAATATAACTATTTAAAAAGGTTTTTCTTCCGTTCATACACACAGATCTAACCTTAAAATAAAAGTATATTTTAACTAAAAGATTGAGCGTCGCACTAGAGCTATTTAAAGTAGTTCTTGTGTTTATATCGTTTTATAAAATATATACTACTGCCGTCTAAATACAGGCAAAATATTTTCCTTGGTATAAATTAATTCTAAGGTACACACATTTAAAGTTTCATTAGATGGGTAGCGTTATATTAAAGATACACTTCAATATTTGCGATGGACTTCATAATTTTGAACAATGGTCAAGTGATGACTGTTTGAAGTTCATAAAAGGTGACAAGCAAAAAAAAAAGTCAGTTTTCATGTTTTCGGAAATGAGCTTAATATTGTAATTGATTCGGATTTCAAGGGCAACTAAGTACAAATAAGCCCATGATTTAACCATCTTATAAAACTTACATTCTAAATATAAGCTGTTTTAATGATATAAAACAGATGTTGTGTAATAGTAACAACACTGTAGTTAATATCACTTAAGTATATATCTTGTTTTTCAAGATTATATTAATGGGTATATGCTGAAATCATAGCCTACAATAAAATTCTATTGCAAAATATATGTTGCATGAATAAGTGTGGTCAATAATTTTGCATCCTCTCTCATATTAAAACATCCGTTATGTGTTTAAATTGTATGTATTTCAGACATATATAACAATGTGATAATTTGTGCATGGCGGCCTTTTCATAACTTGTTAATACTTTTAATTACAAATACAATGCAAAAAGATACTGAGCCCTTGCTACAAAATTTTAATTGTTTCAGGAATTTAATACTGTATTAATATCAAAATTGTATTAGCCCTGTAAAATATTCCGAGACGAATAAGTCTTTAGAAGTGTCTAAGTGCATCCTCCATCTAGTATTCATTGGACTTCATGTTTATGGGATTTTACAGAATATTTGCATTCTCGATCATTACGGCCGTCATCTTAGTTATGCTGCCCGGATGATTACCCCCTTCCCCGAAATATTCAGCCATCGATTCTGATTGGTCGTATTGGATGTGATTTTTGCACACTGCATTTGACGGTGATTTGCAATAGCTTATCGTTATTATGGACCTTAGGAAAGAGAAAAGGCGAGGCGGCACTTAAACATGGACCGCTTCTTCTTTTGTTGATTTGTTTTCGGGGGAAATGTGTGTGTGTGTGTGGGGGGGGGGGGGCGTTGAACCGCTTGCACCCCCCTCTTTTGAAATCCTGTTTCGACAATTTGCCGAGAGCCAACCAGCGACAGGGGCCATTTCGTAAAAAGAAGCTTGAAAATGCTGTAACTAACTGATTACAGTACACATGTATTGCATATATATATATATAGATATATATCAAGTCTATGAAATTCATCATTCTTTAAAATAAATAAACTTTATTTGTTGTTTGCATTAAAGCACATTGGATATCAATAAAGCTGTTTCCTTTTGTCCATAGGTCCCATTATGGCCTACATTTCTAAACAGCACTTTACTATAAAATCTGTCGAGGCCGAGTTACAAGGTTGGCAAAGCAACCCCGATCCTCTCAGCTGGACACACGCATTGCAAAAGAAGGGGGGAAGTGCAATAAGTAGCTCCGTCTCATTAACATAGGGGCAGGGGGAACATTTTTGTTCGCATTGGGTTCCCATTCTAAGAAGACGTTCTTGAAGACGCTGGATATAAATAGGAGGGGCTTGAGGCCTGCATTCTAAACCCACCCTCTTTCTCTTGATTGGTTCCCGTGCCCGATCGATCTCAGGAATGTCTGGCCCACGCCCCCCAGCTGGGAAGTTGCGCAAAAATGTTTTCTTTGGTTCTCGGACCGATGCTTTTCTTTTCTGGAAAAATGTAGGGAATTGACCGATGATACTGATTTCCCCGAAGGCCCGATTGGAATTGAAGGGGATAAAGTTCCCCTAATGACTTTGCCGAAACTTTGGGATTTGTTTTGGTATTTTTGCTGCTTTTGATGAATGGGAATAATAACTAGGGATGTCATTTAAGTTTCCGGATTTAACAAAATGCCCCATTTTATAACTTGGGTTTTCGATAATGAATTCTTAATGTTTTGTTGGGTTCATATTGGTTTTGTCTCTATATTGATTAGTAGGTCCTTATCTAGCATGGACTATAGATAGGCACAACAAATTGTGGGGCTCCCTGTTGAAAATTTTTGTGTATGATTGTGAGCATGATGGTCAGTTGGCCGATGAAAGCATATATTTTCCCTCAAGTCTGTAAGCTTCCTAAAAACAACGATTAAATCAATCACGCAACGTTAGTATTAAAGTCGAGTTAAAAACATCGTGGGGCCTCGAAATGTTAAAATTTACAGGAGTTCCAGTTGGCCCCAACAAAGTTTAGCACAAAACCACTGGAATTTGGGATTCCATGACCGGGAAAACTTATGGAAGATCATACGCTGTTGTCAGACCATTGCTTTTGATAAATGGTAATAATAAATTTGTACTTGCTTTCGAAGTTTAGACAAGTCTACATCTGCACTTAAGAGGAATTTGGGAAAACTTACCTAAAAATAATAATTTCAGGAATGTGTACCACAAAGTATGAACGAAATATTATAAAGCTCAAACTAGGCAGTACAATTCCTAAAGAGGATATTTTTCGCCGATTGAAACATCAACTGTGACAAAAAATACAGTTGCACAATTAGAAGTAAGAACTAACAAAAAATATATATATCTGAGGAGCATGATAGAATTTTAAAGTAAATTTTTTTATTAAGCAAAATTGACGCTTTTGTTTTTTTGTTCAATAATTTTTAACAGTAACTAAAGATCAGTTCTTCTCCAACTGTAGTAGCAGCTCAAATGCAGTGAAACCTCGATCGTGCTCTTTTACGAGGCTGGAGAAAAGAAAAGTATGAAAAACGTGCGAAGTGGGATAGCCGTGCAAAACGGGGAAGTGGAGCCGGGTTTTTGAAACTTATATAACTCTACACTTTATAAAACCCCTTTTCAAATTTTTAGCTAAATCAAAACTGGCCGAATTCTACTTAATAAAAGACAGTTTGACACGAAAATACTATTTATACTATGCCGTTGATCCAGTATCTAACATAAATTAATCAAGGCAAAAAAAAACACCCAATCGATATTAAGTTAATACCATGAAGATTTCTACATTAAAACATTTGCGATTTTCGTTAAAAAAAGACGAATTAAAAAATACTCATTATATTCTCACGTTCCAAAGTTCTACCGCAACCCACTTCAAATCAAATGCTTTCATTGTTTTCAATTTAATTTCAAATGTGCATACATCTAAAATTCTAAATAAATCTTAACCATTAGAAGTAACTCAATATGAATATATGTTCGACGTTATTTTTTCAAATGGCTTCAAAGGGTAAGGACATATTAAGAACTCTGCTATAAATGTTTAAACTTTTTTTTTACATTATGGTTAATGTCTAAATTAATACAGTTCCATTATGCCCCATTAATTTTTCTCCTCAAACGAAACGTAACGAAAATTTAAAATCTTATTGGTTATAGTAATGATAATAACCTCTAGTATAGAGGTACAAATTTAATTAAATAAATAGTTTTTTAAAATATTAAACGTACCTGTCTGAAAAGTAGAGAAGACTGACTCCAATCCTAATCTAAAACACATAACTTCTGTAGAGCACTAACCTTATGTATCCACAAGCAAGACGTCACAAATGTATCCTCGAGCAACACATTCAACAACTTATACATGTCCAAAGTATTCCATAAATGACTAATTCATGAATAATACAACTCATAAACAACTCATACATGAGCTTCTTACCTCATATATTATCAAAACACATTCTGATCCAAAATAATCTTCAAGTCGCTCCCAAAGAGTTGAAGGTCTTCCTGAAATAAAAGGTGGCACTTTTTTAGGTACCTGGTGTTACCCCTTTCCCACCATCTGTCAACCCGATTCCTATATGATGCACTTCCTGACCTACTTTATTGCCCTAAAGACGGGATTTTACGGTTCTAGGACAAGAAAAAGACGTCCTGGTTCTTTTGCTACCCTCCGCGCGGAACTACTTAATAAACCTAACCCTTTTCTCATGAGAGGTTTTTTTTCAGTAGGACGTCTGGTATCCGTATGTAGACGGATTTCGGCACGCTAGAATTATTTGGAATACTTTGGTAAGTTTTAACACGTCAATAGTGAAAAAACCATAGTAGGTTAAGTTAGAAAACCTGTTTTAAAAGAGATTAAACTTTGAATTATTAAAAAACCATCCTTCAACATTTTTTTCTAAATAAAAAAGTACCATACATTCGACTTGTAGCTTGCTGATGGAGATGTCAAAACAATGTATGGAGTTCGCAAAGTCATAAAATACATATATGTTAGTTGAAAACTGCTTAGTCAGGTGAAAATGGACTTAAAACTACTTTGTTATTTGAAAATTACAAAATTTTTATTTCTATTATTTTCTTCAAACTTATTCTATGTACACATACCTAGAGTTATTGAAATAAGGATAGGGTAATGTCAAATAAAACTTTTAAAATACTTTTATATGAAAAAAATTACAATTGAAGAAATATTTTGAAAATAAAATGTATTTTTATAAACATTAATAATATATAATACTTTAAACAGTACAAGCACACATAAACTTTTTAGATATTGCTTTCCGAAACATCAAACTATTCCTGACTTAGTCATAAGAAATGATTTTATTTTGTCTTAAATAGAGCAGCTCAATTTGATACACAATAAATGAGTTGATTTTCTTTCAATTCTTCTCCCCAAATCAAAACTTCTTTTTAATACGCAACTTCTAATTTTTTCCCCCTTTCAGGTTACTTTTAGTTTCTTTAGAACAGTAGGCACCAACGAAGTCACAACATCTTAAGATAAGCACACATTCGTTAAAATAACAAAAGTCGTGCCTTGCCACTGCTAGTATATATATAGTCTTCTATATCAAATGTCAAAAAATATACATTTACCCCGTTCCCTGTACATTAAGAAGGGAATCCCGATTGCAGGGGAAGAAACGAAGAAATGGGGGACTGCTTTTTTGTGTGACCCCTTTAGTTCCCGGAACTAGTGTTTTCTACTCTTTTTCCCAAGAGAGCCTTTTATGTAGGGCAAACACAGTTACGTAACATAAGTAGGACGACTGGATATCCGTATTTGCAGGGATTTAGGTCTTGCACCATAACTATTTTTAACACTTGTTGTGTAAAAAAAAGATGGGAAACTTGTATTACTTTGTAAAATTGTATCTTAACATGGAACCTAGAATTTTTCATTTTTAGTATTAAATGTTCACATGGCGGACGAAGCATCATTTTGTGCAGTTATTATAATTTATATGCACTGGCATCAAATGTGATCTTTAACTGAACTTTTTTTATGAGAATTTTGTAGCACTATAACAAAAGAGCAGACAATGCTTTTGCCCTCCAGTTGAAGTAGACATTAATGAATCAAAATTATCTGTATAATAATTAGTCACTTTCTCAACACAGCTTTATGCTACTTTAAAAAGACCGGAGGAAATGATATTTTAGCATCAGCATCCTTTGGAACCTAACTTTATAATCGCCAAAGTTTTTGAATTCGAACATGCAATTTTCAACTTTATGTTAGTTCTTATAAAATGGTTTACGACAGTTGAGAATCGATTAAAATATGAATATCTTGAATTTAAAGATCCTTTTTAATATTGGTAAAGTATTTTGTTCCTTAAGAGATACTTAAAATGATAAAATATTACATCTAATCTATTTTCATGCATATTTAAATATTAGATATTTTTTTAAAACCTTAACATATTTAAGTAGATCTCTTTTTCAACTGCTCCATTCCTATTTCAAGCATTACTTATCTGAAATCACTTCTAAATATAAAATAATTGAAACATTTGCAACTGACAAACCTTATGCAAAACTTAGAGAAACTCAATAATTTCATATCGCTAAAGGCCAATGACAGACTTCATAATTAACCTGTGCACTAGAACAAAAAAAACCAATTTTCGATATCACTTAAAATGAGTTTAGAACGATTAATATATTTCCCTAAAATCAGATATTTCTTCCAATATATTGTTTTCTATAAAATGTCATTTCGTTAAATCGGGTTCATTTGTTGATATATTATAAATTAGGAACAATACATTTTTATAAATAATATTGGTTGTTCTCAAGCAACTAAAATGAGTCCTATTTTCTTATTGTATTGGGGAACTCTAAATTGATTTCGAATTACTAATATTAATTATCCTACAAGTACGATTCTTACTGTTGATGAGTGTAATTACTGTTGAACTTCAATTCGAACTATTGACGATAGTTTTGCTGATTGTTTTATATTTATTCAGTTCTAGTACTCTTTAAAAGTTGTACACGTACACATTTACATTTCATCAGTGGCATTGAATAAGAGTTCTTCTGTCTTGAATGATTTCTTTTGACTGATTTTGTTTCCGACCAGCATGCTGCGAAATTCGAAAAGCACCGCCTCCCCAAAAGTATGCTTGTCCATATTCTAACATTTGCATCAACATATTTTAAACTTTGTTTGGTTGTTTTGAATTAAGGTGACACTGGAGCGGCACGAGCCTTTCACACGTGCAATGCAATAGTGGGTAAATTTTTTTCTTTGCCAAATCATACGATTTTCAAAAAGCCTGCTTCAGGAAATTGCCATGATTTGCAGCATTAGTTAAACTTTAGTCGCTCTGTATTGTTAATTGGTATTTAAAAGTCTGAATAAATTGAGGATTTTTCGGATAATAATGAATTATTGAGAATATTTTGAAACATTTCCTTTTTCGTTTTCTTGATAATTTTAACACAATAATTTATTTTAAATACAGGTTCGGGAAAAATTTACACTCAATGCAGTAAAATGTGAAACATTAATTATTTGGACAAACAATTAGATAACCTTTAGGCATAAAATATACATATTTAAAAAACCCATTTAACAGCTTTGCATTCACCTTGAAGAAATTGGGCATACAAACCCATCAAACATAGGTTAAGGCAACTAGTTCTTTCTTATAGTAGATATTAAAAAATTATGTATAATTACAGCAATTTTCATTGATGCACACTTTATAAAAAAAGTGTTTTTAAGCACCAGACATATTGTGTGAAATTATCATTCAATGAATTAAATTTCAAACAAGTGGGTATCTATCCAAACTGGGGTAAATATCTATGCGGGGGCTACAGGCGTTTCGTTGGGAGTCCAGGAAAGCGAAAATTTAGGAGTTATTAGATTTCTAAAGAAACTTCTTTTTTTGCAGGCTATTGCTGCGTTGCCAGATCCAAACAACGAAGACGATACTTGGAGTTTAAATATTTTTGAATATAGAAAGTGCTTTTTTGAGGAAATAAAATTTTGTTTGCTTAATGTAGCCGTATACCTTTGAAGGCCGAATTTTTTTTAAATGGATAAAATAAATTTCTTATGGCTTTATGATATCATATTAAGTTGAAAAATCGTAAAATGGAAAAAACGATTTAAAATTTATATTTCTGATTTTTCAAATATTTTAAGTAAAAGATTTGATTACCTAAAAACGCCCTTCGACCAAAACACGATGAATTCTGTAAATTGGAAACTAGAAACAAAAAAGTTTGTTATGTCATGAAGCCCACTTAAATATGTGTCATAAAAATTTACATTCTCCATTAGCATTTTAAAGTCAAAAAATCAAGTTCAGCTGATGAAAATAGCTGTATTTCAATTTCAAATACCCACAGAATCAAATGATTGCAATATATGACATTGAACTAAGGTCCAAAACTTTCATTTATTTTCTGAGTACATGCAAAAAATTTGAAATAATTTAAAGCGATGGTTTTGGAGAAATTTTAATTTGCGATATTGTGAAATCTAAAATCATAAAAATCTTGTTTTGATGTAAGCATACCAAAATGTAATGTAGATAGTAATTTTAAAAACATATATTTATTAACTCCGAACTACATTTAACTCTTTTAATGCGTCTATACACACACTAATATATTATTCAGACTATATTTTATGTTTTATGTAGGTAGGTAAACTAGCACTTGTCAAGTAAATGCTAACTAAAAAGTGATAACTTTTTTCTATTTAAACTAGAAACAAAATATTTATTGATTTTTGGATGTAAATGCTTTGTTTTTGTGAAGTAAATGAATTACACTTTTAAATAATCCGCAAAATTGTAAAATTTGAAATTTGACCGAATTTCGTGTTTTTAAGGTATACGGTTACCTAAGAAAAATAAAAATTTGCTTATTATTTAATTTTTCAAAGAAAAAATAAATGGGCGTTGGGGTAAGTTTACTCTTCGTGTTATAACGTGCCTCTGATGTTTTCGCTTTTGTCAAAGTTCTAGGAAAGGGGTCAGCATTTTTTAGGGGGGTCAGCAGTCGATAATAGATCAATAAAACGGAAAGACAAATCCTGGTTGAATATATACATAAAAAAAGAGGCAAGCAAATAATTTACTTGTTTTTCTGAGTGTTTTAAAAACCAGAATTTTAGATTTGAAAAAACAATTATTTATTTTTTTACCTAACAAAGGTAGCCTTTTGAAAATAACTCTAACAATAATCTATTCGGCCAGGGTTACATTCCATGAAGTGATCCCGGGCCCTAATATATAATTAAGTATTGCTGGGTAGCTTAAGATGTAACAAAACTTTGCAAATTTGTTTTGTTTCATAGTACTAGAGTGGCTATATTTAGGGCATAATTTTTTCCTTATAGTAGAAGTCAGGATTAGTTTGATGTTTCGGAAAGCAATACAGAAAAACTTCATGTGCTTAAAGCACATTATAATATTTCGACAGAAGTGCACAGAACCGTGTGTTGCAATGACAATTATTTATTGAATGATTTGTTTTTGCCCTGCACGATCTGTTTATAAGCTACGGCAGGATAGAACCCCGGAAGGTATAAGCATTAAGGTAGGCGAGTACCCGAAATTCTAAAAATTTTACTATGACTTTAATCTTTTCCAAATTTGGCATAGTGATTTCAAATATAATGAACAATGCTTTTTGAGCATTTTTTTTATTTAAATATAATTGATTTATTTTAAACGGTGTTTTTCAACTAAAAAAAGGGGTTTACGCCAACACTTCCAGCATAAAAAGTTTTACATTAATTTACCTGAAAGTTTATACAGATGTTATTTCAATATATATCTGTGCCATGAACCTCTAACATCTGGTGTAAATATACAATTTTTTTTAAAAAATGCCCAAGTGTAAGTTAATCGAAAAAAATCCTTTTTTTGTGGTTGACTTTATGACTTTCTTGGTGGGGGGCAAGATCGCCAAACACTGCGACTTTAAGATTTTTTTGTGTGGTTAATTTATAACATTTTTCTTAATAACTTCTTTTCTTGTAATTTGTATGTGACTCTAGAGAGTCATTGCATGCATCAGTTCAAAACGAAGAATTTAACATATAATTAATGTTTATAGGATGAAAATTCAATGTGGTAGACTTGTTAGCGTAAACCTCTTTTGTTAGTATAAAAACACCGTTTAAAATAAATAAATTATTTTTAAATTTAAAAAAATGCCTAAATCGTACTATTTATTATATTTGAAATCACTATGCCAAATTTGGAAAAGATTAAAGTAATAGTAAAAATTTTAGAATTTTGGGTATTCGCCTAATTTAACAAGACAACCATACCATTTAATCTTTTTTGATTCTCCAACGTTCAACATGAATCAGTAATTAATGAGCATTTACAATAATCCGATTTTTCTATTTTAAGTGTAAAAACAGCAGTAAGTGTAAAATGCATTCAAATTAAATGTAAACTTTCTCACCTTGCATGAAAATAATTTTAAATGAAGAAATTACTGCGTGCAAAATCCGTCTTTTTCTTAGGGTAAACCTAGTTGTGCGATTTTAGCTAATAAGTATTTTAGGCTTTTAAATAAGCAACTCTTTGTTGTAAATATGTTTTTCAAGCCTCACGTTTTAAGTGGTGAACTTAATACTTTTTTCTATGAGGTAATGTTAGCTTTATTTGGCTTATAATACTCTGCTCGGTGCGTCATTAAATGGTTTGTTTCGAATTAGTTTCCCTGATATAACCAATTAAAGAAAAATACCATATTTATTTCATTTTATTGACTATATTATGTCGATTTACTTATATATTATAGTTGTGTTTCATCATCAGGAATATTTAATTTCACAATTCTAAGCAAAAGAACCTCAAACAGGTTTGGTCTAAGAAACGCTTTGAAGTAAGTTATTTAGGCAGGAGTTAAACTCACTTCAAATACTTACTCCTTCCTAAGCAAAGTCTTGTTCATGTAGCCCTGAGACCGGCATTCAGATGGCGCTGATTTAAAATTATGAGACTAAATTTGCAGTTTATAACAAAAAAATGCGTTAAACAGCCTTAATGCCAGCAACTCCTTTAAAACAAAGTCATTTTTTATACAAATAACGAATGGTACAAGTCGGCTGCTTCGGTATCGATATTTTTGAAGAGCTTGAAACATTCTCTATTTTACTGGCTTGATTGTGATAGCTCGGTCGGAAAGGGCTAGCAAAATAGTAATTTTTCAATCTTTGCTGAGGAATATTCTATTTTCTTAGTACAGTCTGTAAACAAACCAAATCCCAAAACTTATAAATACATACATACTTTAAATTTGTATCTAATACGAAATATTAAAATAAAAGTTTAGCTTACGTTTAATGTTAAAGTTTTTAGTGCATTTCGAGTTGTTTATTACAACTATAAACTTATGTATACAAAAAACAACAATAACCGTAGATAGTGATTATTTTAACGGGGAGTAATAGCATTCATAAAATGAAATATTTGATTTTTTACTAAACACAAGGCTAACTATTCTTATTTAATTTTGACGTAATTTGTCAGGCAAGATCATACAACCAGGTAGTGGGATGCCGATTTTTTTGTAATGGAAAAATAAATTTAATTGGAACTAATATTATTTTAATTAGTAAATAATTAGCATTAATATTTGTAGGAATATTATTAAGCTATATTAGTAGTAATGATGTTATTAAATTAAAAGAGTTATTTTTTAAACACCAGGTATTTATTATGAAAGTATTTCTTAAGAATCTTACTTAGTATCGTCTTTGTCTTCCAAGTAGGATTATTCTTAAGGTTATTTAAGAGGTGAATATAGTAATTCTCCTTGAGTGAAGAAGGTTATGAATAGACCGTTGAGTTTTCAGAGTCCAATACTCTATAGCCTTTCGAGGTTGGGTGATATCCTCGTCTCTTAACTGAAAATAAGAGTAAATTTCAGTTCAATTTAATTTCGTTATATAAAAAAAAGTAATATTTAGCTTATACAGATTAAAACTTGTTTATTTTTATTTAAATTATATCGATATACAGTTTAATTTTCAGTTTCACAAAATTTTCCCATATATTGACAGTTGAAATAAGGGGTTTCCTTTTTTTTTTCGAAATAGGTTTAGGTCTAGCTTGATTTATCGTCGCACTTACGAAACCATCGTCCAAAAGATTTCTTTGTGTTATGTATGAAAATGTTCATTTTTTGAAGTAGAAGGTATTTTCTGGTTTTTGTTTAGCAGATTCTGATAAATTTGTTTTGTATTTTTACACAGGAAATGTTTAGTTAACTCGTTTGACTGATTGTGATAATATGAAAACTTTGTAATAATTATTATAAATTTATTTATAATTATTAAATTTAATAACTAAATAATAAATTACATATTATTTTTATGATAATTGAATTTATAATAACTAAAGATGCTGCAATAAAAGTAATTTTATATCATTTTCGTGTATTTTTTGAACTTGACACAACCGACCCCAAACACTGTCACAACCGCCCCTGGTTGTGACATTCTTTCTTTTTCTACTTTGGTCCTAATAGTTAACTATTGTACGTAGGGACAAAATTTTGTATATATAGGTAGACAAATGTTACAACTTCAGATCAGTTAACTCGTTTGACTGATTGTGATAATATGAACACTTTGTAATACTTATTATAAATTATTTATAATTATTAAATTTAATAGCTAAATAATAAATTACATATTATTTTTATGATAATTGAATTTATAATAACTAAAGATGCTGCAATAAAAGTAATTTTATATCATTTTCGTGTATTTTTTGAACCTGACACAACCGACCCCAAACACTGTCACAACCGCCCCTGGTTGTGACATTCTTTCTTTTTCTACTTTGGTCCTAATAGTTAACTATTGTACGTAGGGACAAAATTTTGTATATATAGGTAGACAAATGTTACAACTTCAGATCAGTTAACTCGTTTGACTGATTGTGATAATATGAAAACTTTGTAATACTTATTATAAATTTATTTATAATTATTAAATTTAATAACTAAATAATAAATTACATATTATTTTTATGATAATTGAATTTATAATAACTAAAGATGCTGCAATAAAAGTAATTTTATATCATTTTCGTGTATTTTTTGAACCTGACACAACCGACCCCAAACACTGTCACAACCGCCCCTGGTTGTGACATTCTTTCTTTTTCTACTTTGGTCCTAATAGTTAACTATTGTACGTAGGGACAAAATTTTGTATATATAGGTAGACAAATGTTACACTTTACTATTGATGCAACTTTCATTCAGCTACCAGACATACTAACGAATTTATGGACTATCAAATGAAAACTCACTACAGTACCCAGTCTCCCCTTTCATCAATAGCTATTTCTAAAATAAAAAAAAATCGAGGCGTAGAATGCAGGTTATTAATAATTTCACATTTATAAAAGTCAACTAACTTTCAAAATTTTGGCTTCATTGACTGCAATAGCTAATGACCTCACTGTGGTAGATGGAACTATGATTAACAATATTATTTTTTCACTGTGAATAGATATTTAGAGCTTGGTATTTTTGGAACAACTTGATTCAGTTTTTCTTTTCAAATTACATCTAGGGAAGAAAAATAAGCTTACTAAGAGCATATATAAAGAACAATATTTTCATTGTTTTTCAACAAAATTTTCATTCATCATTAATTTTTTGAATAAATACTTTTTTATTAAAAATACTTTTGGCTGTGTTATTTAAGTATTGTTTTTATTGTTTTGCTAAGTATGTATTTGTTTAAGTATTGTTAAGTATTATTTTTACGGCATCAACAAATTTCTTCACCTACTCAAATGGACAGTCATGCTATTATATATTAATACTGATGAAATGATCTCAGACTATATAGTAAACGTGCAACTCTAGTACGACTTTAACTCAACCAAATCGAACCAAGAAAAATCCTTAACGTATTCATGGTTATTAAGTTGTTGGGAACTTAATAAATGTGCATTTATTATTTACATACATTTTCATCATAATGATGTCGGATAAATATTTTTTCCATGTGAATATTTTAAATAAAACAAATTCACTATTCCAATGAAAGAAAGATTTTCATGAAAGATCAATAGGGTAGCATTAGGATTTCAAAAACTTAGAAACTAACTTGCATATGTGTGATTAAATACGAAGTACCGCAAACTATGCACTCGATTTAAAAAAAGAGTTTAGCTGTTCGATGGTCAAAGATAATTGCTATTTTTAACATGGCTATACTTTCTTTTTAAAGAAAGTTTTCTAGTTAAAATAACCTCCTAATATCTACAAATTTTATTTGAGAAAGTTTCAAATTTCTGGAATGAATTTAAAGGAAATTTCTGGTGATAAGGGGAACAAGAGATGATTTTTGTTTTGATGCTTTCAGAATTGCACTAAAGCAAAAACATTTTGAAAATAAGTATAGTTCAAAATATGATTTCTTTGTTATTTGATCCATGTGTTGAAGTTCTAGATAAAATGAATTGTTTTTACAACAGCAAAATAAAGAAGAGAAGTAAATGTTAAAAGTAAAGTTTAGGAGTTAGTCGTTTTGGTAAAAATACTTAAAACATTTTACCCTAATAGAGACCAAAGAAAAAGAAACGGCTTATAGTTATTATATTTTTTAAGCAGAGATATTAAAAATGCCTCAGTTGAAATCCAAGATCTATTAGTCGGGTAGAAATAATAAAACAAAAATGTTTATTCCGCATAAAGTTCAGGAGAAAAATGTTCCTAACTGTAGAAAAACTTTATATTTTAGGAATCGCTAAAGAAAAATAAGGGATATATATATATCTAAGAACTGATATACAGAATTTCGAAAAAATGCTTATAAAAAGAAAACCGCTGAACTGAAATCTATAATCTTAGTTTAAAATTAAAGCTATAAATATGAGGATTAAAAATTAAAGAAAAACAGAATATTGACGTTTTTGACCCATCCGACTTTTCTTATCTGAAGTTGATCTTTAATTCAAAAATTGCATTAGTTTTTTTCCCATGAGCTAAAAATGTTAAGATATAACGCTTAAAAGACGTTGATTGTTCACGTCTTCGAACCTTGGTTCAGGAATACGAGAGATTTCTTCCAGATCTTTAACTAAACTAATACCTAAAATTGGTTATCTATATTTCAAGCATGGTAATAACAAAGGACATGTAGGGGGAATTGAATTTTACGAAAAGTATATCAATTTAATTTTTCAAAAGAAAACATAAATTGTAAATGCTCAAAAAGTTCAAAACTCTCCAAATGGATGTTTATTAATATCTATGAGTTTTTTTATTGTCAAATAATTTTGGGGTTACCCAAATAACGCACAAACAATACAACTAAAATAAACCACAAAACTTAAAAAAAGGGTTGAGCTGCTAGAGAAAAATGTATTTCACAGTTTCATTCAAATCCTTAGACGTGACTAAATTCAGTATAACATTCAATTTCCCAATGCTAGAACACAGTTTACGTTGTAATAAGGTAGCTTCGGGTGCCTTTTCAGGTGTCAACCTCGTCACTTGGACTGCTGATTGCCCGGTTGTCACTCTAGTGGAACGTTACTTCAGTGAAATTAAAGATTTTTTTTATAAACTTGTATGGATAAAGAAATCCTTGCTTTTTGTTAAGTTTAGTTACAGTTACAGTTCAGTAGTACTAGTCCTTTTAAAACTAGAAAATGTGTACTATACCTTGGATAGTCCTCGTGCAGTTCAAGGGCTAAGTTGCTACACGACTATAAATATAATTGAAGAGATAAGTGGAAGAACGTGCTGAGTGACATTTTTGAAAAAATTGAGACTTTTGTGTCAATGAACTTTCTTTTTTTACGATAGCTAGTTTCCTTTTTTTCTCTAAAGTTTTAATTAAGTTTATTTTTACTCTTTACAAGTATCGTTTTCAACAAATCTGAGTGCAAAAGAAAAACTCTAAAGCTTTTTCCCGATTTAACTTCTTTTCACTCAGCCCCCCCCCCCCCCCATCAGGACAGTTCATGTTTCATATATTAAAGTATAAATGGAATTCTTTCGTTGATGCAATAAAAAGGAATACTGAACAATATTACTGAGCCATAATTTGCTTTGCCGATTGAGAGTCTTATTTTTAATTTTATTATTTTTTAAAAAAATTACTTAACGGTGTTTTAAGAAATTTTAAATTAGTGACTTTTTATATTTTTTTTATTAATCTTACCTGTGCATTAAGTAGCGTAAATTTTCCATGAGTAACGCGTCTCAATTTAGTATGTAATCTGGATTCTTTGTTTTCACGATGGCCTTTTAGACCAACCTAATTATAAACAAAACACTAAATACACCTTGTAACTTAAGATATTTTAATTTTGAAAATATTTGTGATTAAGTGTAATATGAATGTTTTCCTAATTACCAGAAATTGCCTTTTACTCCATCTTAAAAAATCCAAATGTCTATCTCGCTTCGTCATTAACCCACTCGTTGAATAAGTTTTTCTCTTTTTCATTACATGCTCCAAGTCAGTTAAAATATTTGTGTCTTTTTGAATGTATAAGTAAAGAAAATGAAGAAAAAATGAATTTCGTAATATTGTAGAAATTGAAAACAGATTGTTAGAAACGATAAAATTTTTCATATTTAACTTCATATCTGCAACCAGCTGAGTGTCGTAGATAGTCCTTTGGTTCATAAATAAATTGGCGATGCTTTTATCAGTTTTGAACTGCTAAAATTTTCCAAGTGAAAAAGAGCTCTAATTTCATTGGTTTAAGAATTGGTTAAAATATTATTTCTTTAGACAGTGAAGAAAAAACTTTTCCAACTTTAAGTAGATCTTTAAATTGGAATTCAAATAAATCTTTGTTATTTTGTTTAAACCTGGAAATCTCTGAGCGAAAATTTATTTTAAGATTGCATTGAAATATTATTAATACATATTACTTTTAAAACCTGTGTTCAGTTAAATCCCTATTTTTTGTAGATAAACGATTCTGTTAACTGTAGAACTTAACAACACGACTACAGGTATGATAATATACATCTTTCATTATAGTACATCATTAATACTAATATAAAAATATACGATGCAAGTTGTTTTCAGCTTGACTAATTAAGTTAAAACAGTGTCCGAGTTCAAACAGTGACATAAATATATCAAACAACTGAAAGAATAAAAGTGATTAATTGAATTACACATAAACGCATATTCACACTACTAAATCACCTTAACTGTGCCATTTAAAACATCCATATTATCCAAACATTTCAAAATTAATCTTCCTTGTAGCCTTCAATCAACACTTATTTACTACGTGTTTTATAACGGTGCCCTATAAATTGTGACGCTATTTGATTGTTGGTGGGCAATGAAGCCCACTGGTCTATCTCCTTGGGCCGTTTATACCGCTTATAACACTAAAACGGGGGAATAAAGGGGCCGGACAATGCATTAAATGAATGACCACGGCAAAATGCCGCAGCTTTCAAATGATTCCAGCCAGGGACATGAAAATTAAGTGAACGCGCGCGTAATTTATAACTGGCGCAATGTTTACTTTTGCCTGCCGCTTGTGTGTAGCATCTGGTAATAGTTAGACGTTCGTTTTGTGATATTACGAGGCAAGGTGATGATTTATAAGACGCAGCCCCCATCCTCCACCCCCCAGGTGCAACTGTAATCGTATTTAGTCCGCCCCTGCCCAGAGTCCTCATTGGAAGCTTCTGCCATGTCAGGCCATACATTAGCGCGAGTGGACACTGTCCAGTCGGTCATTACAATGTCCTGTTTTGCAAATTACAGCCGCGGCCACTGGGGAGCGTTGGAACCAGGAAAAATAATAAGACCGGGCTAAGTGCTTCCGAGGGCTCTTAGCAAGGCGGAGGGAACGTGCTAAATGCAGGGTCCAGAGGATTTCTCATTAAAACGTAGATTGGGTTGTCCGTTGCAGAGGCACATGTCTCATCGAGACACCAGGTATTTGGTTGGAGTTTTAAAAAATATCGTCATTAGTTATCGGTACATTAAAGGAAATAAGATAATTTGTGGAGTTAATTTATTAAAGTTGTAGCAACATATATAGCTCCTTGAGACACCAGAGAAGGGGTACATAGCGCTCTTCGAGACGCCAGGTACACGATTTGTGAATAAAACAATAAACTGTCAATAGTTAATGGTATATTAAAAGAAATGCGAAAATTTGTAGGGCTAATTATTGTTAGTTGTAGTGACACATGGTTTTTCGAGACACCAGGTATACGGTTTGAGATTAAAAAAAAAAAAACTGTCATTAGTTATAGATAATTTAAAGAAAAATTGGTAATTTGTTGGGTTAATTATTTAAGGAAAAATATACTTAGATATCGGCGCCTAAAACGAAATTATTTGCTACGCGTTTAATCTGTATTAACTAATTATTGGATTCAATGAGCCATAACAATGAGCATGAAGGGGTGAATATATGCACCTTTTCAAAACGACAAACACCTAAACTTTACTTTTAACCTTTTATACGCCAACGTTCCACTTGTGGAACATATTATTTTACCTCCTTTATAGCCCGGAATAATTTTAGATGCGAAAATTAAATTACACGAAAAGCGAATTTTAAAAATTCGTTGTAAATTTGATTTAGGAGAATGGCATGGATGCTGTTTAAGGCAACTTTTCCGGCAAAACTCTTAATATTTTAGTCTCATAACCTTAAATCAGCACCATCTGAAAAAGTCTTAAAGGGTTAACTCGCTTCTTTATTTTGGTGTTTTAAAAACAATTCATTTTGTCTAGAGCTTCAGCACATTGATCAAATAACAAGGAAATCGTTAGAGAAGTAATTTAGCAGTTGCCCTTTTAGAGGTCGAATTGACTGTTCAAAAGTAATTTTCTTGCTTTGTGCAAATTTGTAGTTCATTCAATCCATTCCTTTTCCCTCATCTTACAGTTCTTCCAAATGAAATACCAATATAACGAGTTATTCTATAACTTAAAATATACTTATCCAAAATATTTCCGCTTTAGTGCAATTCTGAAAAAAAAAACATCGTTTGTTCCCCTTACCACCAGAAATTTCATTTAAATATTTCATTTGAAAGTTTCACACCTCAACTAAAATTAAAAGCATCCAGGTAGTAAGATCTAGAAAACTTTCTTATTTTAGAAAGAAAGTAGAGACATGAATAGCGGGGTAAAACATTCACTACTCTATCCATACATATACTAATAATTATTAAAAGAAAATTGAATAAAAATACTTTTGGCTGTCAAAAAGTAATAAAGGCCTCTGATGGGGCTTTAATGTCGTGCGATGACATTGTATCCTGTGAAACATATTCAGACAGGTAAGCTGCTCCTTTCCCCCTTGCTCCCAAAACGGTATTCCTTATGGTTTCGCTAATATGGCGACTGTCACAACCGTACCCAGTCTCCCCCACTGGATGATAATACTGGTGCACGTTAAAACTAACATTTTTAATACCTTTATTTGTAAGCAAAATAATCATTATGTTTTGTTTAAAATTTTATTCAAAAGGCAATCCTGTATACATTGTTACTAACAGGATCTTAAATTTTGTATAATATTTCGATGTTTCAAATTAATTTAAGAATAAATAAAATTGGCGACTAAAATTTTTTATTAATAATAAAATAACAAGTTCTTTAACTTTAAATCTATCGAATAACTTGGAACTTTGAACTGTTGCATGACCACTTTCCTAACTGGTCAAAAGACATTTTCTTGCTTTGTTCAAATTTATAGTTCATTCAAAACGTTCTTTTTTCCTACATCTTACAGTACTTCTTCGTGAAATACCAATAACCTGATTTATTTTGTAACTTAAAATATACTTATTTTTAATAATATTTCTGCTTCAGTGCAATTCTTAAAACAAAACAAAAATCATCGTTTGTTCCCCTTATCACCAGAAATTTTATTTAAGTATTTCTTTTGAAACGTCACATCTCCAATATCTGGTCGCTCTATTCTACTTTCATTGTCACCTCTAGAAAACGTTCTTTTTTTTATAAAAGAAAGTATAGCCTTGTTAAAAATAGTAATTACTGTTTGTCCATTGAACAGTTTAACCTTTATTTTTTAAACCAAGTGCATAGTTTAAGGTAATTCGTATTTTATCACACATTTGCACGTTTTTTTAAAAATATTTTTTATTCTCATGCTACCCTATTTATCTTTCATGAAAATCTTTCTTTCATTTGTGTAATGGAATTGTTTTATCAGTTATTTGTTTTGTCGCATAAACTTAAATAAGTGCCATCTGATGGCCGGTCTTAAAGGGCTAATAATTGATAAAAACAATTTCACTCGATACGGTATCAATTATTCGATGTTTTAAAAATGAAATTTTGGGAATTGGATTTTTGTATAATACGTTATGTGAGTGAAAAGTAATAATCAAATAAAGGCAGTATAAACATATATAATGACTACTTTCATCTGATTGAATCTTGTGTTTGATACTACTTTAAAACAGATTATGCTGTTGAAATTCTTTGATAGTTAAACCTTTTTAAAGATTGGTAATGAAATCTGAATCCGTAGTGTTCCTACGTTGTGACGGCAAGTACGATGTCAATAGAAAATCGTGCTCTCCTTTTTCTACAGAGTTGTATTGCCATTACGTGTATAAGGGGCCTGTAAGTAAAGTCATAAAAGTTAATACGGTGACAATGCCAACAGTCGACTTATTCGGTTTAAAAAGAATGTCTATTTTGATGAATAAATGATCGCTATTATAGTTGATGGACAACTTCAACTTTTTAACTTTTGACAACTGTTTTTCAGCACCTTTGTCCAATATCCAAGGTCGACAATGATTACATCACTTGATTCGAACATTCGTGTGAAATGTTGATATTTAAAAATCATATGGCCAACGATGTTGTCCATGTATTCAAATTCTTTAAATTATTCTTATATTTCTTTAAATAGTAAATTATTAATTTAGAAAGAAAATAAATATTTATATTATATTTATAAGTGCTTTAAAGATAATTGGATAGCTTTAATATATTATTCTGAATACAATATGCAAATTGACGCTTTAGCAACATTGAACCCATTATTTTTTTTACATTATTATAATTATTTGAATTGGAGTTGTGGCAATATTTTAAAAAAAAAAAAAAACATCGCTTTGAGATAAAATTAAAGTTCTGGGCCAAAAATTCAGTTCTTAACGCTTAATAACTTAAATTTTTACCACTAAAAACCCTTTCGATACTCCGAACATGTTGAACCTACTAAATAAGATTTTCTCCAGAAGTACCAGCGTATAATTAAAAGCTTATATCAAAGAAATATAATTTCTTTTACGTTTAAGTTTTGTTAATAAATACTTTAACTAAAACAGTTAAATTTTCTTTATAAATATTAATAGTTTCATCATTCATAGGGAAATAGAACATTTTTTTTAAATAAAAAAAGTTATGCTGTGAGAAAACCAGAATATACACTGAACGAAAAGAACGTATCTAGTGACTTACATTAAATCGTAGACATTTCAAATGCAATCAGTATTAGTAGCACATTTTTTCTTTACCTTTCAATTAATTTGATACAACCTTGCTACATTATTTTTTTTTAACTTTTAATTGAACTCAACGATAGAATATACAAATGTGAAACGAGGCCTTGTTTGACCGAATTGTTTGTACCTGAATTTGCATTGATAAAGCCAAACTATCCTATACAAAGTAGACAGTTCGTTAAAAAAAATGAAAAAACCTCATCCGTCGTAACTTATTCGCTCGGAGTTTTGTATCGCTTTTAATATGTTTATCATAAAATATTAGTGGTAAATATTTTAGCTGTACTTAAACTCTATAAGATATCTAAACTCCAAAAAAAATGTAGTAATTAATCAACCTGTTATATTAGTTTCTTTATCTTTTAAAACGTTCTTAATAATATAGACGATTTCATTTCGAAAGTACTTTTTACGCAGAAAATCGAAAAATGCATTTTTTTAAAGATAAATAAAAAGTCATACTGCGACAAAACCGTTGGAGGTGAAAAAGGCATAAATCAGAATCTTGAGTTTAGCATTAAAAGACATGTCATGTTCAGCAAACACCTATTACATTAAGAAATCATTTCAAAACAAAATGGTATTTTTTTTAGTTAACATTTATTTCGATTAGTTTTGTGTCACAAAAATGTAATATTCTCACAAACTAGAGGGAATTTTTTTTTCGTGAAATATATGTGTTCATCATGGTCAAATAATTTTTTAATTTTACACTTTTCTTTCTAGGATATTTATGCTGTTTCCTATTGCGATGAAACGAACTTCGAGCAGATCTTGTCATTCAAATGCTATATTTAGAAAAATGCATCGCTCCTGGACAAACATTTAATGGACTTATTTGAATTCGGGTTATTACATTCTTATGAAATTATCTCCAAATACCATGACACCAAACAGATATTTGCTTGTGTAATATTTTAAATTCAGTGCTTACCCAGAGTTGCTTTCATAACGATATATCTGCAAGATAGTGACAGAAATCTTTCACTGAGAGGTATTTATAAAATATTTGTTATTTATTACAAATATCAAGAAGCATCGAAATTTGACGTTTAGCAATTGAATGTAATGTAATATTTTGTATTAATAAAGTCAACCCCCCCCCCCTCTTTTCTGAGGACATTTCAGTGTACATTATTTAATCTTTTACAATTTTGCTCAAATAACGAAAACATTGGATTAACTAATTATTAAAAACATAATCATTAATTTTTACGAATTGTACAGATTTAGCAAAGGTAACAAATATGCCATCTTAATGATTATTTATTTGTTTCATAATGGATCATTCATTTTTGTAATTCTATTTAATGCTACTAGCGAAATATACATCTTTACTTAAACCCCATTCCAGCTCTTATTACATAATTTGCTCCCAAAATCTTCATTCGTGCATGAAGATAAAATAAAATTTACTAGAAACACTGAACACATTTCAATTTACGGTAGCGTAGAGCTCTTATCAAATAAAGCAATTTCTCATTATTAAATGCCAATGAATAGCTCTAGCCTCTTCCAGGCGGATTGCAAACACTACGCACAAAACTGAAACAACAAATAAAAAAGTTGTAAGTCCATGGATTTAAGCGGCTCCTCTGTAATGCACGCCGTCCGATAGCGCACCTACCAAATTCACAATCAGCCAATAGCACATCCACATTCCGTCCCGTTGTGGAACATTTTTTAAATTACCGTCCGTATGATCCCTCATTAAAATTATGTTAATTTCCCCGGTCTTTAATCATCCACTAAGATTCTTTGTTTCTGCCGCACCCTCCCTTAGATCGTCAGCCTAGGCGAAGAATTAGGCCTTTGTGAGCCCCCCCCTCGCAGTGGTAGAAGGTGCGAAATACGAAAAGAAAGGAAGTAGGCCATAGGCAATCTGGGGTGTTTCAGTACTCCCCCCCTACCAGGCAAAAATGCCTTTTTCGCAGGTGAGAGGCAGATTGCCGCCCAGCCGCCCCAATGACAGATTCATCAGAAAATAGGAAATAGCATTCGCCGGTATATAGGGAATAAGTGAAGGGATTATTTTAAAAAGTGGTACAACTCAAGTTTTGCTGATTTTGAGGTATATAAGGCTCCGAAATTCTCATTGAAAAAAAAAACTGGTTTTGTTTTCTATAAATGAATGAAATATATGATAAACATGGCGATAGGAATATTTGATACATTATAGTTTACATTTAAGTGCTTCGCTGAATTAGTAAATATAAATCAAAATATCTAATCTCAATTTATTCTAATTCAAAAGGCTTCGAATTAGTTCATGAAATTTTGCATCTTCTTAGAACACAGGAACGAAAAGCCATCCGGATGTATACTATTTACCAAAACTCAATTAAAAAACTGGCAGCACGTAAATATTTAAAAACTATGGGCTTATTTTTTCGTATCAGTCTGTGTCAAAACTATTTGAAATGACGTTAGTATAAACCCCTGAAAAAGAACATATTAGAATGCAAAAAAAGACTTTTAAACAGCATAGTTTTATATCTTAAACCGGAGCCCGAGTGGTTTGGACCATTACGCTAGCAGTCTGCGTGCTGTAACGGGTACGGGCTCGATTCACGCGTGTAATACCGTTCTCTGTGGCAGAAAAAATTTATTTCTGCCTTACTTGACGAGCTTTTAGCGGTAAGCTTATAAAGCGGGCCTCTGATCATGCACACAAGCTGGAATATATACGTATCTACCCCTACCCTTCTACCCCCATACCATAAACATCAATAAAGTTTTACTCTCAAACCCTAATTAAAGATCAAAACAATTAGCCCCAAAAGACTGTATTTTTTTAATAAAAACTTTTTGACGAGCTTGCTTTTATGACTCAGTCAGTATCAAATATTAATAATTTTTCAACTTATAAGAGGCATTTTTAAAAGAACGTTTTTCGACCATGATCATTCTCTTGCTGTTTTAAAAAATATGTTGGGTTAAACCACTATTAAAGTTAATCCTGCGCATCGAAAGAATTGGGAATAGGCGTTGGTAATGAAAATAGATTTGGGGGAATGGGGATAGGAATATCTGGGTTTTTACTACAAGAACGCAGCTATTAAATTTATGTGTTAATTACTACGGTCAGTTTATTGATTTGGTCGTGGTGTTTTAGGATCGTTAAAAATTGCTGAAATGTCGATTATCGTATTTCGATTATCTGATTTCCTTGTGAATGAATCTTTTAAAAGATAATGCAGGCAGGGTGGAAATGACGATAAGAGAAGGCTGTGCGTTAATTTATCGGGATAAAAGCTGCGATTCGGTGAAATAACCTTTTGAGACCATCGGCCATGTGCAATAGCTAAAATAATGTATTGAAGTGTAAATGAATTCAGTCTCAGAACATATGTGTACAGAATATTTTTGTTTGTTATGGATATCGCCTTAAAAATATCCTTTTATAAAATAAGTATAAAAATTGGAACAGAACTGGGTCCACATTAGTGATAAAATCGAGGGGGCGAGGGAGACCCCCCCCCCTCACCGTCCCATTTAGAACCTCTAAAATCCCTTCATAACTGATGTTATATTTAAAAAAGTGCATATCTTTGAAATTCAAAGTTCTTAAAAACCTTCTTAAAATAAGTGTATTTAAAATCTTTATTGTAAATACATAACCCAGTGGTTTGGTGGATGACTTATTTCCCACATTTATTCATCAGTCAAAGAGAATATTGAAAGATGAAAAAGAAACCTTTGCTTTGAAATTTTCTTTTTCTTTTTTTAATTTTGGTATTTAGAATTCTAAATTCTACTAATTTTAATTCTCACTTCAAAACCTTGAAACTTCCTTATATCATATTTAGCTTTATATTTTTAAATTCAAAGTTAAGAAAATCATAACTTATCCCTAATAGTTATTTTTAATAGAAACTGTACTATATTACTTCTTCGTCTTATTTCCTTAACTCCCATGCTTGTTCCTCACATTTTTACATTCCCGAAATTTCCCATTCCTTATAGGTAAATTGAAAGATTTTTAATTTTCTTATTGAAACTTGAGATGTTTCAGACTTCTCATATTCTTAAGTATTTTTAAGCAAACAACACAGAATCTGGTATGATTTTTGTTTCACTGTTCTGTAATTTACTTAAAAATAAATTAATATACATTTCTGTATTAGCTTTTTGTTTGACTATTTTAAATAGTGTCAAAACATCCAATGTACACTAACAGACAAGTCGCTATATTAAGCTCTTTCTTCTGTTCCAGGAAGGGCTATATATAACTATGGGTCCCTTTCCTAAAACTCCTAATGGAAATTCAAATAATCCCTTCCTTGGCGGCCACCTACGTCTAATCAACGACTAAGACCAATCAAAACGTAAGATTAACTTCCTGCAACATTCAGTCTTACCCTATCTGCATATTCCCTTATTACCACACACTTTTCAGCTGGCAGCCAGCGGCTTCTATTAGTTATTCGGACACTCCAGTCCCCTTATTAGGCTACGGACAATGAGATTAGACCAGGATTTAGGCCCTGGTGATGGACGTCGTTATTATTAGATGCGTTTTTTAAAATATGAGTACGCAGAATTCTCCTGGGAATTTCACCTGGAGGGAAAGAGTAATAAGGGAAAGTTCTAGTTGCAAAACTTACATTCTTCAAAGTAGAGCCAAGATGTGTTGTCCAGTCTTTTCATTAGCGACTTTAATTTATAATTCGTTAACTATTTCAATTAAGAAGCACAAAACTTTATTTCACATGTGAACTCCTTCATTTATATCTAAGTATCTCCAAAACTAGTATACTTTTAAGAAGAGACAGCTAATAATGTTTATATGTATTCAAAAGTTCTATGATTCTAATGTAATTAGTGCATATAAATGCACCAAAATATTTTAAAAGTAACGTCATCATGGCCGGTCTTAAAGGGATAAACATACTGTAGGTTCCCCTCTTAACTAGTTTAATAGGATAACTGCTTTAGCCGCCCGAATTTTTTTTTTATATTTGAAGTGTAAAAAACAGCTAAAAATCCTGTGCTTTCGATTCCTATGTGATGCTGATAAGAAAATGAAGGAACTATGGTGCAAGTTACAGTTTTAGTAATATTTTTTATTTTCATGGAACTTATAATGATTTAATTCATTGAATAAAATGACGCATTATTTCATTTTGTGCATTTATTTATAAGACAAATACTTTGAAGGTATAAATATTAAATCAACTGTTTATCTATAAAACCTTAATGTATTTCACTTCTCCAGTTTACCGAATTTTCCCTCAACCGATTTCTCTTCAGTCCCAATTAAGCCGGTTAAGTGAGTATTTACTGTATACCTTTAAAACTAAAATAATTTATATGAATTGATATAATTAAGCACAAAATTTAACTTTCGAAACACCTTTGCTTGAGAAGAAATAAATCTATTGAAACTCTACGATTGTTTCTTTATGAAATATCTAAAATATGAAATATAACCAGTGTCTAATAGGTCAAAATAATCTATTTCTCAGCTTTCTCACCCGATAATATTTCCCATCACCAGAGAGACATAACCCTTTTAATTTATCACTAACGAAACTGTTATTTGAGACGCAAGGTGGCCCTTCTAGCCCAACTGAATCCGCAAAACTGACTTAGCTCATCCAATCCGTCCAAGTAACTTTGCCATTGCTTTCATTATTTTCCTTGATAGCCTTGTAAGGAATTCGTGAGTAGCCATTTTTGCGATTAAGATGTCGCCAATAGCCGCTCTGAGAACCCGAGATGGCGTGAAGACTGCGCTTCGTAACCTAATAATCGCGATGCCCGGCGGCTATTGTTTTCTGAAACCAGAGACTGAAGAGTTGAAGATGGGCTTTATGATATGCGTGGATACAATTGAAGTATCTTAGAAGAGTATGTATCTTTTATTACAAAGCGCCCGAAATAGCTAGTATAGTCTTGGGAAGCATAAAGTCAAATATTTGTTTTCTTTATTTGTGTCTATTCTTGTTATTGCATTGTCTGTAAGTTTTGAAATAAATGACATTATAAGGAAATTAGAATGAACTTCTATTGAGTCATATTTGCATTACATTTACCTTTGTAAAATTTCAATTTTAAGGAAGTTAATCGTAGATGTAAATATCTTGGGGAAAACAAATGGCTTGCTATTTATAAAATAATAAATTTAAGGACAACCTAAATAAACATTAGAACTCCCTGATATCTATTTGTTTTTCACAATTGAAATACCGAAGAAATTTGTATATTTTATGACAAAGTGTCCGACAAAGCTGGGCATTGTCTTGAAGGAACACATAACATCAAATGTATGTTTTTTTGATTTTCTTCTAATAGTATTGTTTGTAAGTTTTGAAACAAAATACATCATAAGAGACAATCGGTTGAAATAAAATACCTTATTAGGCAATCGGTATGGACATAAATTTCGAGTAATATGTGTACTTAGTTTATCTCTATAAAATTTTGATTCCAAGAAATTTAATCATAGCTTAAATATTTGGAGAAAACGCATGAATTGCTGTATGTATAAAATAGTAAATTTAAAGACGACTTTAACCTTTTATTCGCCAACATGTTATTTAACATCCTTTATAGCCCGGTATAATTTTAGATGTGAAAAATTAAATTACACGAAAAGCAAATTTAAAAAAAATCGGTGTAATTTTTTTAGGAGTATGGCATTGATGCTGTTTAAGGCAACTTTTCCGGTAAAACTCTTAACATTTTAGTCTCATAACCTTAAATCAGCGCCATCTGAAAGGGTCTTAAAGGGTTAAAATAAACATTAGAATGCTATGTCATCAAATTGTTATATAAAATAAAATTTTAACATAGAACAATAAAATATTGAATAATGTTCTTTCATTTGAATATTATTGGAATGTAACTCGAGATTATTTTTTTTTTCTCGTTTTGTCAAAAAATAGTTATTAACTTGTGAACTTATGCAAAAATGTTGAAAATGCATACAAAGGAAAAAAAATAGACTCATCATGCCGAGAATTTGTATAAATATTTTCCACTTATTAATATTCCTATAATAAAAATTTGTGTTTATACTTTAAACCGTTTACTTTTTACTAAGTTTACAATTAATCCAACATCAATATTATCTTTAACATTTTGAATGCCGATGGCTATGTTGCTAGAAAATGATAAATGAACTTATAATCTAATGATTGATTATCACTAAATTTCCATCATTAATTAGAAGGAGCAAAACAAAGCCAGTTTTATAAGTTGCATTTAACAACTTTTCCTGAAAGCATCCAATACACTAGTTTTATTTGATGTATTGTAGAAGATAGTAAGAAGCACTAAAATTAAACCATAGTATTGATGCACAAATGTTAATTATGATAAACACTAAAAGAAAGGTAAGGTCTTCAAATAGGCAGATTTAGATATTGTTATTTTAGGAAAGGTTATAAAAAGACGACAACTTTTAACAAAATATTAAAAAAAAGAAAAAGTAAAAAGTATTATTATTTTTCACAAACGTTTAATTTATGATGATAAAAAAATTAGTCAAATATCGTAATATGATCGAACAACATTAGTTTTTGTCTGTGAACACTTCTGTTTGTTTTCTGTTCTCTTAAAAAATTAAGCACAGCCAGGTACTTTTGAAACTTAAAGTTCGAACAACGGTCAAGTAACGTAGACAACACCAGAAGAGACTTAATTAACACATACATTCATGAATTTAAGAAATTGGATTCTCAGTTGTGTGCCAGTTGATACGTCAACATTGTCATGAGAAAGTTTTTCCAAATGACGTAGAGTATATTATCTGTCTTTAAAATATGCTGCAAAATTTGTGTCTTCCTCACCGTAAATGTCAGTCGAAGTTCCATTGGGTGCCGGATCAGATGTTGACCTTTTCACTTGACCGCGCTTCTGCGAGTCGTAAATAGCTGTATTAAAGATCGGTCATTCGACAAGAGTCTAGGAATATGCAGATAGGAAATGAGAACAATCTAAACTCACCCTATAAACTTCCAAACAATTTCCGGCAAACCGTTATTTAAAATGCCCCAGGTCTTTTTTCCGAAGTTTCCAGAAATAAAACCCTCCTTCCCTTTTAATCAAGCAAATTCGAATATCGATGGCCTCATTTAGGAGAAGAGCTCTTGCGGAAATCTCCAAGTCTTGGCTATCCGATTTATAATGGCCAGCTGAAGATCTCCTGTGGGTTATGTATATGCAGATTATTTTAGTTTGTGAAAGTAAAATTTGGTGAATTTTCATGGGCGATCGATCGGGCGAACTAATTATGAAAGTTTCTACTTCTAAAGAATTAATTGACTTCTCCGTCTACATATCCTGCAGGCTATTTTTCACTTTTCTCTCCTCCTTACAGGCCACAACTGGGCGATACTTGGATGTGTTGGGGTGACATAGCTCTATTTGTCAAGCAGCAAAATTTAAAGTAAACCAGGTTGAAAAAACTGAAATAACATAACTTTTTGAGGTACAAGAAAAATTATACTATATTTATGATCGCCATTTCTTTAACATAAACGCCTAATTTTTTTTCAAGTACTGTGCTTTGATAAAATTTAAAATTTTTATGCAAATGCAGTAAAACAATAACTGAATCGATGAGTACTGAAATAACTTCAGCCACAAATTTCAAAAATGCTCAGGAGAGAGAAAAAATGTCATAACTCCTCTAAATGTAAAAATATGTGAACTTTTTTTTTCTTGTGCCATAGAATGGTTAAGTTGCATTCATGTAAAATTTTCGGTTGTGGTCGGTCTACGTTGGTCTACGTACGAAAAAAATTCGGTCTACGTTGTTTTTGAATACCTGGTTTTAACAGACATCTCAAAACTTAGCTAAAGGAAGTCATTTATTAAAAGTTAATATATTTTTTAAATATAAAACTTTTCTAATTAATTTATTTCATAAAATTTTATACAATTTAAATTTATTTTCTAAGTAATTTATTACAATTCATTTATTTGCAACAGGATCCCATATAAACGACGCCATAAAAGGGCAGAAACCACTTTAACCGCATGATTGACAAAATGCAGGTATCTCAAGACGTCAAAAGATGTCACGTGTATTTGGTACTACTCAATAGACTAACGTAGTTCTTGCACTCAACACGCATATTGCCTAGCTTCTTTTCATTGAAAAAGATTTTTTTTGCATTTTTGTGACTGAAGTGGTTTCTGCATTCATCGATTCAATTATCTGAAATCCAATATTATCATTCTATCTCATTATTTTTATTCCTTTCTAAAGTTAGCATGTAAAAGTATTGGCTTTTCATTCAAAGATGGAATCTTTATGAGATTGATTTATCAAAATTATTTTTCTATACCTTTTTTAGCTAAAATGTAACCTTTCAAAAACTTAATTGCTGTCACAACATAAGCATAACCATTTAATTTTGACCGGCCATCAGATGGCGCTTCAATTTAAGTTTATTATGATTCTCTTTTACAACAAACGATCGTGATAGCTCGGTCTTAAAGGAATTAGATACTGTTTTGGCTTTTCTTGAACTCATTCTTCTGACAAAATTTTTGTGAAGAAATCTTATTTTGCAAAATTATTTTTTCTGTATTTAATTTTGTTTTTGCTTTCTAAACATATTGCCATTTTATTGAAACTTTGCATGGCTACCTGTCATATTTTAAGTAGGTTTATAACATTCACAATATTTTAGAAGAGAAAAGACTGTCCGCTATCTACACTCTTAAAACAAAAGAGTGAAATCCACTCCAGTTGGAGAAGTGCATTTTCGACACCGTAAAGGCATGCATATTTACTCAGACTGAGTTAAAATCACTCGTTTGGAGTGATCCTGGCGGAGGTTTAACACACAAAGGATCCACTCCAAAAGGAGAAGTGCATTTTCCAGTCTGGAGGAGTGAAATCCACTCAGACTGAGTTAAATTAGGAGTGTTTGTTTTAAGAGTGTAGATCCTTATTACATGTCTAGAAGTAAACATTTAAAAAGCCCACTGAACCATTTTCAACAATGCCTTCAACACTTATTTGCTATCCTTGCAAAAATTCCCTAGGCAAATATGAATCTAATAAACATATTAAGAGATGTAAAGCAATGATTTTTTTATGAGTTCGTTCTCAGCCCAAGCATTGAAGAGCAAATTGTCGATTTTTATCCCTAAGGATTAAGATTCCCGAGTCATTCCTAATTCACTCAATTCGAGGGAGAAAGTACCTGAGCCCCTCCAGAAAAGGTCCTTACTATTATACATAGTCTTCTATTCAATTAGCAAAGGCGAAGCCTGACAAACTTTATGAATGATAAATTTGACCGATGATCAATTTGAAGCGAGCGCGACATTCATTAATTAGCCCTGTGGAAACATTGCTTGTTCATTGAGAAATCATTTTCACTGGAATTAACTGTTTTGAAGACGGTCGGCCTTTTGGATTTCCTCAATTTCGGTTTGGCCATTCCCAGATGCTGGACACAAGAGAAGATGTAATCTTGAGAATTGAAGATTTGGTCAAGCGCGGTCTTTTGTCAATAATTTATAAGCAAGGCTCAAATGTATTTCGCTCTATGAGATTTAGGATTTCCTATTGTTATACATTTAAGACTTTGTATCTATGTGAATAAATAAGGAATGCAGAAACTTAGACATATTTTTGCCATTATTTTGAATTATTAAGTTTTATGCATGCAATGTGTTAAGGCAAGGGGTTTAAATTTCACATAAATTTTATACATTTATAAACATTTATTAATTAAAAAGAAATTCATTTTTGATGTAGGATAATTTTAAGTTTTAGTGCTCTGTAATGTTACTTTTTAAATTAAAATAATATTTTTGTACAAGATTAAAACTTAAAACGATTATTTTCATTTAAGTATTAATCTTTTTGTATGTGGTTGGCTCTTATAACATTAGCATGTTCTCAGCTTTTACTTTCAAGTTCCTATTCACATATTTTATTAAAGCCTACTAGAATGAAAATTTAACCTATCTTAGTTGCCACAAAATTAAGAGTTATTATCCTGTAACAGGTTTGGCTGTATTTAATATAATACGCCCGTTAAGACCAAGCATTGTGCGGACGCCATTAGCAGCCCTATAAAACGCATTTGCCCATCACATTAGTTCTTTATTTCATTTTGGGGAAGGACATTGGATTCTCTTAAGTTATTCATACCACACAACCGCTGTGTTGTCAGTTTCATGATAACCATTAATCGATCCCATTCTGCATTCATATCTTCAGAAGGGGGAATGCGTCCACAAAAGAAAAAAGCCTCTGACCCATTCCATCCAGCTTCCAGAATTCCCCCAATGCGGGTGCCCCATCCAAGATACCATATGTTTATTTGCCTTTTAATGACCAGCACGTTTTATGAAAACCATCTGCGTTGTGACCCAATCTAATTAGCGGCGCAAGCGGCCACCATCGATTTTCTTCAGGCAACAACAGTAGCAGCAACTAAAATTCATTAGCCAACTTACTGGTTTGGTTTGAAATAGATGTAGCTGATGCTTTTTGTCAGAAACCTCTTTGCTATTTAAATCAACCTTTGAATTTACCCTAGCAAACTCGGGTATTGGATGTGAAAAGTGAAGTAAAAAAGAAGTGGGAAGTTATAATTCTCTCTGTACCTGCAATCTTTCTTTATTTTAAACTTCCCCAGTCGCGTGTTAAACATGTTCAATTATATACCACTCAATGTTCAATGCAAGAGTCTACCACCATTATATCGCTACTCTAATATCAACCCTTCATAAAATATAGCTCATTTCTACAATTCACCCTTAAAAATCAAATGGATGTTTTTTACATCCACAAAAGTTGTTTGCCTACATGCAAAACAAAACCATAATATCTTGAGTAGACATTGCATGTCCCCGTTGTAATTTTTATTTGAAAACTACTCGCATTTGCAGTTACACCTTTGTGCAGCCAGCCCAGCCATCCTCCTCGCCTGGATCAAAGGAGAACGTCTACGTGAACGTATTTGCAAATTCAATAATGACCGCACGGTAGTCTTCCTCTGGGGGATCGATGCTACCAAACTTTGGTTCCTTTTAAAACTCCTCCCCCCTCCCCACATTAATCAGCCCCTGGACTGGGCAACTCGAAGGAAACTTCCCCATTGGTCAGCAGCGTCCAGACCAGGTTCTTTGGACTAGGACGAAAAGGCCCCTCCCATCGCACCAGGGCCTCGCCAATCCCTTACACTAGGGCATTTTTGCCCAGTGCACTTTCTTGTATGACCTAATCGATAAAGGGCACTAGATGCAAATTACGTGGGAGATCCGGGGAAATTGTACCCCCTCCCCCCTTTTGGTGTTATTTTTAGTTGAAATTCCGAGAAGATATTTTCTTGAATATATAGCTAGACGGTACATTTCTTAGAAAAAGGGTAAGGGTTAATCTTAAGTTCACAAAATGATGTATATTTTTTTAGGGTATTTTTGAATAAATATGAAATATATCGTCCAATTTAGTGATGTTTAAATGCATCCCCTATACATACAAATTTCTAATTAAAATAAAAAAGAAAGTTAATAAGTGCGAATCATGTGAAAATTTAAATAAAAAAAATAAATTTTTCAATTTTTGATCCTTTTGCCATTGGTATATAAAGCCGACGTTCTACATTATTCAAATTTACAGAAGAAATTCACTAAAACTATTCAATTTAACATCTCAAAACCGTTTTTAGAGAAGACACAGAAGAGGTTCTAAATGCCAGCCACTGTCTAACACATCTCCGTGTCATATCTTCATAACTCACCTATTTTTCACCACCTCTTCAGACAAAAGACGACGCTATTTGCAAACAACCTGATTCCGTAAGATTATCTAATGCCTCCTTAGCCCTAATGCCGAGCCAATTTCGGCTCCTTCAGTTATCGTATTGTGGTCTGTGAATAGCGGTAATTAAAGCACACTTTTAGAAGCGATTCTGGGTCTTCCATCTTAGTTGGTGTCTTTAAGTGGACCTGTAGCATCGGCCTCATCAATAAGGCCTTTGAGTGGGCTAGATTAGGATTAGGGCTCATTTGACAATACCTATAACCTACAAAACGATTTGATGCATTGTATTGTGTGGCTATTTGTCTGAGGGTCGAGTTACAGTTGCATTTTATCGCAGTTCAGTTTCATTTGAATAACAAATTTGTTTAGAATATGGTTATTGTTTACGTTTATATTCGCTTTGGAGGGAAAGTGTTTGTGACGTTTGTTAAAGGTATTTGGGTTTAGAGTAAATTTGAAGAGGCATAGTGTATCAATATACTAATTAACTTATTTTTCGAAATTTGTGAGTGATTAAATGATTAATTAACGAATTTTTGATTGGAGACATGACGTAATACTTTATACTGGTAATTAACAAACACTTTCACAGATTCTAGGTTTTAGACTTTTTTACTTTTTTCAATCACACCTGCTCTAAGCAGAGGCCCATAAAGTTCCGATTCAGGTCTTTTTTTTGCAATGAAACACTCAAAATTTACTACAGTATATAATTGGTAATAGTTTTTAAGCTATTAACATAATTGCATTTTGTATAGATAAACTTAATTTCGCTTGTATTCATTCATAAACTTCATTGATGCTTCAGTCAGCTTTGCACTGTTCGGAAAATATTGCATTTACCGAACACCGTAGAATTTGGACCGAAAAACAGGAAATAATATATTTTTCAGTAACATTGAACCATCCGAGATGATCCCAGACGACCCGTTTTTAAAGTGAAACAAGAGACTAAATATACATATAACTGCAGTAACTTTTATTTATATATCTTTATTTGAAAATAATATAGGTAGTAGCATTTTTCAAAATTAATTTTCTGCTAAAAAGTAATTTATATGGCAATATATGAAGTTCGGATTTAAAAACAAATCTCATATCTACAGTCCGTAGTACAATTTGTCTAGAGTTTTTTAGAATGAGTTTATTTAGTTAATAAACTACTTAAAGAGCCACAAACAACTTTCAATAGGTTGTTTCTAATTTTAGAATTGAAATAGCTATTTGGATAAATTCACCACATAGTCTATCAAAATTTTCTATAATACATTTTATAAAATATTTTATTAAATATGTTCCAGAAAAAGATAAAAAAAAATTAGGTAAGACTTAGTTTTACATATTAGGGTGAAAATTATTTGTACATATTTTATTATTTGGTTTAGTTTAAATAACAAGCGAATAAAATAATTCGAAACTAAATAAAAAAGTAAATTACTGCCGTAAACAAATATCTATATTCTTTCAATCATTATACTAATATCGTCACAGAATTCAATGGCAGTATAATGCATTTTTAGAACCCTGAATATAGCATTTGTCAAACATATGTTTTTGGTACATAATGCTACCAATTATGTAGAGAAAAAGCTATCAACTACACAGCCAGAAAAATTAAAAAAAAAATAAATAAACCCATATAGAATCTCTCTAAAAAATCATATACTTAAGGTAACAATTAACATATTTTATAAATATTAACAGAATTCGCGCGTGCCCTCATTTTTTTCACTACATTATCATCTAAGTATTTTTTTCAAAGGAAATGTTATGGATATTTACTATAACCCCAATGACTACTAATTTACTTATTTACTTATTTGAAACTGAATTATTATTAGATCGAAATTTGTTTTAAACTGTAACAAAGTGCAATTTAAGTAGCTTTGTATTTTATGTGTTATATGCCACAGCTCAATGTTGATAGATTATTTCCGTCTAGAATATCCTATGACATGTAGTGCAGATGCATTAACGTGATTAATTGCAAGTAATCATGATATTGCAAACCACGTCTACGTACTGACTGAAATTGTCGCAATCGTAACTAATACTATATATGAATACGGCTGATAGTTAAAATAAATTAGAGGTAAAACCATTAGATTTGGTAGTGTTGCGTCAGTTAGTTTTGTTAATATGTCAAAAGTATATAATTTACATTAGTTTGGTAAATCAAATTCCCATCAAATCCGATCAAATTCTGTTTTTTTTGGTTCATGTAGATAATGTAAAAAAAAAAACTCAAGCACTTTGCATTGTGTATGTAAATTGAAGAATTATATATTTTTGCTATGCCCCTAAAAATATTAAAAAAAATAATTTAAAACTATCTGCTGATTCAGGATATCAGGGAATGATATTTGTTAATTATTTTTTTCAGAGAAGGTACTAATTAACCCAGTGACGACCAATATGAGAACGCCATTAACCCCTTCCTTAAGTAACGCGAAGGTCAAATTTATTATTTTAATATTAGTTTGTTGAGTAACTTATTTTATCTATATTTTGTATTTATGCAGTATTTTGTTTATCTAAATAAACTTGAATAGAATACTAAATTTTCAGATACACTTCACTTCACTTTTAATCGTGATTCAAGAATTAATTAGAAAAGCTTTCATAATTTGCTCAGTAAAAACAAAATCACCAAAATATTAAATTATGTTAATTCACGTTTATTCTTTTTATAACAATTACGAACAATTATGCCGATGTGCTATCACAAAAGTTATTGTAAACCTGACCTTGAAGGTTAGTTAGAGTATTTTACGTTTGAAGAAGGTCTTAATCTAAGATTAACAATTACTATATTCTGATATATTTTATGGTCATGCCTTGGGTGTACACCCACAAATAACGCGTTCAAAGAGCAGAAGTAGGACACAAGTTTGTGTAAAAATGGCAACATTGTAATATGTATTTTTTTAAAAAAGAAGAGTTGTGTGGTTGGTGGATGACACGAGAAAACTATTTTTTTTTGTTGATTCTACAGAACTGTGAGAAGATGCGATGATTATATCCGTGCGCAATTGACAAAAAAACAAACAAACTATATTTCTTTCCAAAATATGTATAACAAAATTATAATATATATTTTAAAGTTATTCGATATGGATATTTTGAAGCTATTTATCTGAAGCATTAAAGAGAACTGCTGAACTACATTTCGGAAGAATACATGCGTATAGTGCTCCTTCAACACAATTTTTGTGTTAACCATGCACTATTATTTAGTCTAAACACAATCCGTAATAACTGGTTAAAGCTTTTTTTTTTAAAAGCAAAAGTCCCCCTCCCCCCAACCCAAGTTCTTTCTCGATATAAAACAAAGCTCAGCCTTCATTTTTCTTTCCACATCCTTTTTCTTCCATGACTTACACAACTACTTAAATATTTTAAACAGTTAGAAAAAACACTAATGTCAGTTGGATTAATTTTTTAGAACTTTTTAATTCCAAAAAGTATATGAAATGTAATATTAATTTGCGAGGGAATGAAGATTTTCCGTTTTACTAAAATAAATGATAATATTAGAAAATAATGTAGTGTATTTTGATGTTTATATTTTAGGCTGTCAAAAGGTTGAGTGTCTATTCAGTTTTATAATTCCATAAAAGATTCTAAAGTTCCCATCAATAGGTTAGACATCTCATAGAATACGAAAGTACGTGCTTTGAATTTAGTGCCTAAAAGGCTTCGAGTACAAACTTTGAAGTTATGAAAGAGCCACACGCATTAGCTTTTAAAATCCATTGCTTTTAGATTCACTAGCAACGGTACGAGCTCAAAGAAAATTATTAGTAGTAGCAAAACTGCTATAGAATTTTTACATAGCTTAGACTTGTGCTTTATTTTGTTAGAGTTTTAGAAATATTTAGGCTTATAGCCGGTTAGAAATTGTTTTTTAAGAGCAGAATTCAATATAGAGTATTTGAGGGTTTTAGTGCTTAGATTCTAGACGTTCCTATTAAATAAAATTAAATTTCGTTAAAAAATACACTTAGGCTTATAATAGATTTTTCCAACGATGAATATTATATTTAAGTGGGCGGGCAATTTTTCATTAAATGAGCTAAATTTTTACTTTTATCATTACTTCATATTATTTTTAATTTTCTTCAATGATATTGATTGTTTAATTTTATGTATTGTCTGGAAGGGCTTGGGGGCCTATTGACAGCCAATATATTTCTGTGAAGTAAACAGTTTTTCTTCTTTTTTTCGATTTTGTGGGCTGCAGTTTTTTTTTTTTTTGGGGGGGGGGGGGTTGGGGAGGGATAGAGATGTGAGAGAAATACGCATTCAGCGAAAAAGGATCTCTTTGCATTTAAATAAAATTATTATGGAAATATAACTATGGCAAAACAATAAATACGGATTACCTATACCTGCGATTTGCATTTGTGATTTGCAAATTTTGATTCGTAGCTTTCTTTCACGTGTCTCTTGTGATAACTCTGACTTATGTGATTTAACCGCAATTACATTTTTGATTTAAAAACAATATATAAAATCCATCGACAAAAATTACAAGACAAGTTTTATTTTAAACATTTTTGCTTTTGAAAGCAATAGCAAATTGTTATTATGCTGGGTTTTTTAATAGAGCGAAAGGAAAAATAATCCTTTTGCTGATGGTGGCAATTTGGTCTCCTTACAAATTTTCATATGTTGCTGATTCTTTTACTAATATTCTTTGACTGATGTTGACAATTATGCATAAGTTAATTATATGTAATAGATTGTATATACATTTTGTGTCCAGAAAATAAAATAGCTTTAAAATCAATCTGATGATTCATAGAAAACGGGGTATGTTGTTTATTAATGGGGTTAAATCTAAATTGAATTGTCATTTAAGTACAATATTGAAATTCTTATAGTTACTATTTCTGCAATCTGATTGCGTTAAAATCATTAAAATGAAAATTCTCTCAAACTGAGTTCCTGCATCCTTCCCAAAGTGCCTGACTTCGCTGCCTACAGTTCTTGTGGCCGATAATTCAAATTTCTAAGATTTTTCAAGAAATCATTCAATTAAGCAAACTTTTCCCGGACCTAGAGATTATTAAGATAAGCAGAAGTTGAACTGTCACGAATTTTCGAGTTCGTTAAAAGTTTGTTTAAGATTAGATTATTGATTTTGAAGTGAACGGTCATTTAATTATGTCTTTAAGTTTCATGTTATTATAGCATTTTCTAATGCTGTGGAAACTTTTCATTAGCTTTTGCTTCTTGTGCAACATTTTTAAATAGGAGGAAAGTTTTAATTGCATTTTAGCAAAGTTTAAACAACTGCAACGAAACCATACAAATTGTAATTTACGAATAACAATTATTTCATTTAATGTTGGTAAAAAAGCATGAAAATATTTTAAAAACGTTTCATGTCAAATGTTAATATTCAATTTCTTAAATTAATGGAATAAGAGATAGATTAAAAATTACAATGATGCCATTTTAATAATAGTTAAGTTTCACAAAAAATGTGCTTCTTTTTGTAATTTATTTTATGCAATTTTTTGTGCATCTCAATCAAGTATGGTCCTTTTAATTTTGTTTTTTAGTGTATTAGATCACTAATCTTCTCTTCGCAGATCAACGGAGGGAGAAAATGACTAGAAATATGCTTCCTTATGAAACATGCATGCTTTTATGCACTATTTTTTTAACCGAGAAACAGGAAATACTACATTTTTCTGCAACATGGAACCGTCGGAGAAGATCTCAGACGTTCTATTTAATGTATTGAAAGACAGACAACTCGACGTTTATGCAAAACTGCAGTAATTTTTATTTCTATATCTTTATTTGAAAATAATATTGGTAGTAGTATTTTTAAAATAAATTTTCTACTAAAAAGTAATTTTTTTGGCAATTTATGAAGTTCGGATATGAAAACAAATCTCATATCTACAGTCCGTCGTACATTTGTCTAGCGTTTTTTAGATTGAGTTTAGTTGGTTAACAAACAATATAAAGCTTCATAAACAACTTTGATTTTTGTTGTAATTTAGTTTATGCAATTTTTTGGGAATCTCAACCAAGT
The DNA here is from genome assembly GCA_023701765.1 of Hylyphantes graminicola. NCBI lineage: Eukaryota > Metazoa > Arthropoda > Arachnida > Araneae > Linyphiidae > Hylyphantes > Hylyphantes graminicola. Next base: position 41,435,321 of record CM043122.1, on the reverse strand, counting down.
TGGTAATTTTAAGCTTGGTTTTTAGTGTCTTTGATCACTAGTCTACCCAGGGTGAATTAACGGCACTAAGAAAATAACTAGAAATATGCTTGTTATGAAACATACGTGTTTTTATATGCTTTCTAGTTGTTCGTATGACTAGAATGAAATTACTATAGAATTATGCTTTTTTTTTTAAAAAACATATGTGTTTTAATATACGTTCTTGTTATTTGTATTCACGGAGTGTTTCTAAACTAAAAATATCCTAATCGTAGGACCGTATAGAGGTAAATATTATTAATGTGTATAATTAGTAATGTATAATTAGTAAGATGATGTAAATTTTTATAATTTTTTAAAAATACTTTTTCCTTCAAAATAGTGTCTACCCCCTAAAAATAAGCATAAACACTTATCACATCTGTTCTAAGCAGAGGTCCACAAAGTTCCGATTCAGATCTTTTTATACAATGAAACACTTAAAAAATTTTCTACAGTATATAATTGGTTATAATTTTTAAAAATATTAGCCTAATTCATTTTTGTATAGATAAACTTAATTGTGCTTGTATTCATGTATGGAATTCCTCTTAACTTTGGTACTTGAGTCAGTTTTGCAATGTTCAGAAAAGATTGTATTTACCGAACAACGTAGAACTTCGGCAAAAAAACCCCCAGGAAATAATTTTATTTTTTCGCAACATTGAATGCTTCGGGAAGATCCCCCAGTCGTTCTGTCTAACGTATCTCAATTAGGTGATGTTAACGTATATTTGTAGCATTATTTTTTGTATATATTTATTTGAAAATAATATCGGTTGTTAGTAGTTTAAAGTAGTTGTTTTTTTTAAAATTTATTTTCTACTTAAACCATTAAAAGAAATTTATATATCAGTATACGAAGTTCGGAATTGAAGGCAAATCACATATTTACAGTTCGTAGTACAATTTGTCTTAAATTTTTTTACACTAGGATTAATTTGTTAACAAGCAACTTAAAGCACCATAAAAAACTCTGAATGAATTCGTTGGCTAATTTTAGACTTGAAATAACTACACTGTTCAAAACAATTAAAATTGCGCACTTGTGTTAACCCTTTCAGTTCTAAATTTTATTTTTAATTCTAAAAATCTAAAATTTGTGAAAACGATTCATTATGCATCCAGAATGAAATGGTAAAAAAAAAAACTGGATTGAAAATCTTATTTTTTTTTTACAAATTGCAAGCTATGGCTATATAAGAGAGAGAAAAGGAGAGATACATAGAAGAAAGAGACAGAGAGAGATTAAAAAATCCAATGATTCAATGGCAGGAAGATAATGACTAAAATTATGCTTTTCATGAAACATACATGCTTTTATGCACTTTTTTGTTGTCTGTATTCACGGAGAGTTTTGAAGCCAAAAAAACCCCCCTAATCATAGGACAGTGGAAGCAGAAAATTAGATGCATATAATTAGAAAGATAAAATGCAAATCTTATATTTATCTAAAAGTAAAACTTCTAATCAAAATAGAGCCTATCACATATAAAAAAAATACCTAATAAACACATACTTTATCACATCTGTTCTAAGCAGAGGTCCATATAATGTTCCGATTCAGGTCTTTTTTTTTGCAATGAAACACTCAAAATTTTCTACAGTATACAATTTGTAATAATATTTTTTAAACTATATTACCACAAGTCATTTTTGTATCGTTAAACTTAATTGTACTTGTATTTCATGTTTAGTATTTCATTTATCATTAGTGCTTGAGTCAGTTTTTTGTACTGTTCAGAAAAGATCGTATTTACCGACCACCGTGGAATTAGGACCGAAAAACTAAAAATACTATATTTTTCAGTAACATTGAACCGTCCGAGATGATCCCAGACGTTCTAATTAACAAATGGAACATCGAAACTTTAATGCAAAGCTGCAGTAATTTTTATTTGTACATCTTTATTTGAAAATAATACCGGTAGTAGTATTTTTAAAATTAATTTTCTACTGAAAAGTAATTTATTTGGCAATGTATGAAGTTCGGATATGAAAACAAATCTCATATCTACAGTCCGTAGTACAATTTGTCTAGCGTTTTTTAGACAGAGTTAAGTTTGTTAACCAACAACTCTTAAAGCGCTATAAACAACTTTGATTTTTGTTGTATTTAGTTTATGCAATTTTTTGGGCATCTCAACCAAGTTGTTAATTTTAAGATTGTTTTTAGTATCTCAGATCACTAGTCTACCCTGGGTGAATTAACGGCACTAAGAAAATGACTAGAAATATGCTTGTTATGAAACATACGTATTTTTATATGCTTTTTTTAGTTGTTTGTATGTATAACTAGAATGGAATTACTATAGAATTAAGTTTTTTTGAGCATGCGTGTTTTAATACACGTTCTTGCTCTTTGCATTCAAGGAGTGTTTTGAAATCAAAAATATTCCAATCGTAGGACATTAGATGCAGAAAATCATTTGGTACAATGAGTAAGATGATGTAAATTCTGTAATTATATAAAAATAAAATGTCTCCTCAAAATAGTGTCGACCCCAGGAAGAAAATGTACTTTATCACATCTGTCCCAAGCAGAGGGCCCTAAAGTTCCGATTCAGGTCTTTTTTGCAATTAAACACTCAAGATTTGCTAGAGTAATTGGTTATAATTTTTTAAAATATCAACAAATTCATTTTTGTATCGATAAACTTAATTGTGCTTGTATTTCGTGTATGGAATTTCAATTTATCATTGGTGCTTGAGTCAGTTTTGCACTGTTCAGAAAAGATCGAATTTACCGAACACCGTGGAATTAGGACAGAAAAACATTAAACACTTTATTTTTCAGCAACAATGAACCGTCCGATATTAGTCTCAGGCGTTTTTTATAATGCTGTTTTTTGTGTCATATGTCTTAATGTAAAATTGCCGTAAATTTTATTTTTAGATCTTTATTTGAAAATAATATCGGTAGTAATATTTTTTAAAATTAAATTTAGACTAAAAAGTAATTTATGTGGCAATATATAACAATTTGAAAGCAGATCTCATATCTACAGTTCGTAGTACAATTTGTCTAGCTTTTTTCAGACTAAGTTTAGTTTGTTAACAAACAACTTTAAGCGCTATAAACAACTTTGAATATGTTCAATTTCTAATATTAGACTTGAAATAACTATTTCGATAAATCCATTGTATAGAAACTGCACACATAGGATCAATTCAGTTTTGATATCGAAATGTTCATTGTTTGGATATCACTCATGAGCCTTTCTACCATAGATAAGAAACTTAAATGTATTTTCTAAGCTTGCATTTCTTAATTTTATCGTTAATCATATCGCAAAAACTTGAAAAGTGTCGTAAACAGATATTAAGTGATTTGCCTTGTTTTATGTATCGGTGTTCTTTAAGTTTCAAGTTTTGTTAATAAAATAAAGGTAAAACAAATAAAAAGGACAAAATGGAAATGCTTAAAATATGATAATACAACGATAAGAAATACGAAATTTCCAAAGAAAAAGATACATAATCAGCCGTTCTGTTGTAATCTCTAAAAATGATCAACAATGTTAATTGAGTTTATACAAGCTTATTTTTTAGTAATGCACCTTTAAAGACATTATTTGAAAATAAGACTAAAAAACATTCTTTTGTAAAATTAATTTTCATTTTGCCTCTTAAATCATTGGTGAAAATTAGATTTTTTTAATGGTCAGTATGTTTGAAGAAGTATTTTTTTTTTAGTATTTCAACAAAACGTATACCGCTTTTTTATGAAACTTTTAGTTAGGTGTGTAAGTGTATTTTTACTTTTCAATTCTGATAAACAAAACATCAAAATCATCGAAAATTATAAAAACTGATTAACAACACATCCAAAACTATTTAAAAAATAGAATTCTGCTTAACAAAATATAAAAAATTATTAAATATGATGAACAACGAATCCAAAATTATAAATTCTAATTTGTGACAATTCCAAAATTATAAATTCTGATTAACAACAAATCCCGAAATTTGATTACCATTCAAGCCATACAAACTAGATGATCCGTTGCAGGTGTATTCTTTCCCACCTCAAGTAAAGAAACACGCGATTATTTGAAATCTATTCATTCGAGCATTCCGTCTGTTGAAAGTGATACCGTTCGTTTCTGAGTTTGAATATTTTGTACCAACCCATTATTAAATGCCTGCTAAACTATCGCTCATATTTCTCTTGCGTAAAAGAGACTAATTAAATACTTTTGATCAACAAAGCCAGCACTAAACCCTCACGCATTTTCATGGTTTCTGTATAGAAGTAGAAAATTTTCTACATTTAATCAACTCACGCTGCTCTTTAATATTACCCTCAGCATCAATTTGTTTGGGTTTGGAACTACTGTAACTGTTTTGTGATTGGTTTGGTTGAAGTATGAACTAGAGCTACACGCATGCGTTGTTTGCGACTGGCCTTAGTCATTTTGAACCACATTCAAGAGGTTAGTTGCAGGTTTATAGCGACATTATAAGAAGCGTTAGGGATTTGTACCACGACAGATTTAACGTGCCCCAATCGCATATATCCCTTTACAACCCCTTGAGAGGATTTAAGTTTACTAAGCTAGATGTTAGAGTTTTTATCGAACAGAATTGTCCGAAACAGTATCAATGATGGCAACTCTCTAAAGACTACATAAGTCATTTTCTTCAAATAAACGGCTGATATTATCAGCCGGTTCTGCATCGGTATTTTTAAATATCTTGAGAATTCTTGTTCATATACACATTTGCGTAGTTCAGATTGTACACAGAAAAAAATGTTTTGTTGGGAGAACCAAATTTTTTTGGTTGAGGCGTTTTGTTGAATCATTTTGTTGAATTAACAATATTTTACTTGCCCCAACAAAGAGAGTTTTGTTGCTGTAACAAAACGAGTTTGGTTGAGGTAAGTACGGCCTGCCATTGGCTGTTTTTAACTATGACGTTACGCCGGACCGCAGAGAAAGCTACCTTGCTGGTGGACCCCTACGCGCCATGACAGAAAGGGCCCAAAACAAAATTTTCGTCTTCGCAGCCTGTGGATTGCTGTGAGCAGGTAATGTTTACTTTTTTATGCTAATATTTAGTTTTAATAAAATAAATAATGGTATAAACCCTTTTAAAAGTTCTATTTCTTGAAAGTTTTTGTTGCATTTAATCTAATTGTATGTATTAACCATGCTTTTTTTAAACATAACGTGTTAGTGTTAACGATACTCGCAGCCAAGCACACAAGCCTGAAAATATATGTCAACCAACCAACCAGCCAAATGCTTAAAAATGTAAACAATCATTCCTTAATATTGTATATTATGTAACTAATAGATGAAAATAATACCGTATCATTAGATGAATTTAAATAATCATAGTTAAAAGCTTTTGTAATATATATTGTTATTTGTAAATATGAGGAAATTGTTAAGATTTAACTTAAATCGGCAAGTTGTTCAAGGCTTTTGTCCCTTACCACAAATCTATTTAAGGTGTATCAAGTAAGAGGTATTTATAGATTTAAAGTTAACAGGTCGATTATAAATAGCTTTTGTATAAGGATTGTTAAGATGTGTTTCTTGATCATTTATCCTTAATTTTAAGATATATCGTGTTTATTTTGCTTTTACGTGTTTTGAAATTTGGTACTTGTTTGGGTCCTATGTTTTACATGTTGATATTGTAGCGGCTTTGATAACTCATTGTCTGCCAAAAGGATTCTAAAGTAGGCAGAGATGAGTTATCTCGGCCTATATACTAACGTTGTTATCTGAAATAGTGGTAGGTAAACCGCCACACCACTCCCCTCCTAGAAACAAAGATTTAAGTAACAGTGCGCAGGTTGCTTCGCTGTGCTTTGTGCTGCGGTTGAGCTTGAACAAAAAATTTAATCAAAATGGGAAGATGAATTCAGATTGTATTACACTTGGATAGATGTCTTTAAATCTCGGCCAGCCAGTGCAACCTCCCATTGGAAGAGTAGTCCAATAATGCTTCCTGATTTACTTATTTTATTGCCTAGTAATTTTAAAGAAATGTTCCGATGACTTAGTTAACCGGCATATTTTCAGTTTTACATTTGTAGTACTAATCGAACAATAAAAAAATAACTTGTTTTTGTGAAAGGAAAATTGTCTGAAATATGTATTTAAATAGTGTTTATAACAAGTATTTTTTGTCTAAATATGCTAAGAAAACAAAGCTTTAAGCACAGTTTTAATGCATATTTCAGGCATTATTTTCCATTTACACAAACACTCCATTCCAGTGTCGAAAACAGAATTCTCCTATGGGAGTGGATTGCGCTATTTCGTTTGTTTTAAGAGTGTAGTGAGTGATTATTTTTAAATGTTTTCACTG